>JAQGCC010004220.1:0-13553 GCA_034698905.1 Xestoiulus laeticollis | reverse complement strand
TTGGAGTTACACAGACTACGTGAATGTCGACGTAAGAATTCTCCATTGGAAAGGGTATGGTTGAAAGCCCCCTTAAACGAAAACCCTGTACCAAAAGTTACCAACATGCATGGCACATGAATACAAACGAGAAAACAATATGTTCCATCCATATGTTATCAACTAGACTTCTGGACTGAACAATAGCTTCTAGTTGTTTTTTTTTAAATTTTTTTATCGACAAGTAACCAAGCAGTCTACATCCACTTCATGTTGGTGTCACGTGTCCTGATGAACTTTGAATACTATAACTTGTAAGCCAAGTAGCGATTATCTTGTACAGAGTATAGCTTGATGGGTCGCACTTTGCCCGTGTTTTGTTTTACAAGTTGGTTAGTTAAAAAAAAAAGATCAAATGGCTCAAACAGGCCGAAATACCACATAATAATGGCAAACACTAGAGTTTCCGCCATCTTGTTTCCTTCAAAACACATCAAATTTTGCAAATTGCATCCCTGATTGATCAAGAATGTACCATCGCTTCATCCTTGAAATTTACAAACATTACTTACCATATTCCACCCTTAATTGTGTCATATGACCAATGTAATCTCCAACATGTACATATGTTTAGGGTAAGGTAGTCTCGCTGGTCATTTTAGGAGGTTTCATAGCCATGTAACTATGCTCCAAAGATTCTGTTTTTTAGAAAGTGCAATTTTCAAAGCAATATTTTAGACAGTATATTACGTGGTTTTAACCATGACTTTTGGAAGTCGGTGATAAAAAATGTTGGAACCTTGAACCGTTAGCTAATTAGGATGCTGGTCTAGGGCGCGTCATCTGGTCATTTCAAAGGAGTGCACCCCTTTGGCATCCTCAGAAAAAAGCACTAAAATTGTCATTTTCGAGGTAAGCCCACGAGCAATGACACTACTACCCACGTGACCCAGTGAAGGACAATTACCAAATTTAAGTTCTAGAATTACAATTTCATAATGTTACTTCTAATTTCATATAAATTGTTAAAATGGACTAAAAAAATCATGCAAGAAGATGCTATTTACAGCACATGTTTTTGTGAACTGGATATTATCAAAAGATCCTCTAAATGTTTATTTTAACTTATTAGTCATTGACCAAATATGCAAAAAGTGCAGCCAAAATACGGGATTCTCTCAACATGCTAGAATTATGGCCCTTTATACACCATTACTTTCGTCACATTCCATGGCCGGAGACAAAATATAGTAAAAAACTCAAAAATCCCTTTTGCTCCAAAAATGGCCGTTTTTTCACCTTTCCCATTTTTATGTTCCACTTGGCTAGAAAAACTAAAAATTTTCCTATCATCAGCTGAAATCAAAACAACCTGAAATACGGGTTCCCCACAGTGTCGCTAAAAAGGTGATACCTGCAGTGGAAAAAAAAAATGTATGCTAACCACTTTGGAATACCTCTTTGAACCTTCCAAAACAACGACGCTCCCATGCAAGTCCTTTGATTTAACGTTCATATTTTTGTTTATTTGTTTTGACTGAATTTTCCATCATTAACGATGGGAATTTTCCAACCGTGTTTGACTTCCTGATCCTGAAACCACAGTCGTGACGAAACACGTTCAATTCTCATACATTCATATTATAGAGCATGATGTCATCGACCAAAGCGCCGGAGGTTTCCCGCCTAAATTGTGTTCATCTTTACGAACCACCATCTTAAAGATGGTGCTTTTGTTATTAGCCTGAAATTGGGAAAATTCGCTGAGTGTGATGAGATTTCCTAGCAATAGCTAGATAACACTTTCTTTACAACTTTCTTGAAACATGGACTGACCAAGCTTGATAGCAGAGTGTGGTTTTTCTGGCATAGGGGAGAGTGGGGCACATTTGAACATTTTTTGAAAATATTTTTTTTCAGCTGTTTAATTGTGTTTTTTTAAATTTCCAACTCTAATAGTTAGTTAGTTTATGTGCTTATCTCTATTCCCAATTTTTTGCAAGAATCTTAATTGAATTGTTACAGAATTTTAAATCATTTGAAATTTTTTAGAAAAGTGTTCAAATGTGCCCCATGACGGGGCAGATTTGAACAGTGACGGGGCACATTTGAACAGTTCCAGTAGTTTTAATTAAAAACAGACAAATAAATACCTTAACATATTTGAACACATTGTTTATTGAAACATGTTTATTGAGCACAAATTGAACTATTTTAACGTACTTTGTATAATTTATCTTGCTTAAGACCAAAGGTTTTTGGTTTTATACAATCGCACCATAGTTAGGCTATTCCAGAAAAGAGGCCACCACGATCAATACATATACATGTACAAATTTGAACATATTTAAATTATTTGAATGTTTAATTTATGCAAAACTAAATTAAAACAAATCTAGATAGGCAATTGGCCCATTCAAATGTGCCCCAGTCATGCTTTTTAAAAGTTTCCCACATTGCATCACGAGGCTTAGTGCTTTAAATGACCATGTGGAAGTGCAATATCTTAAATGCTGACCTATACATAAAATAGACCATGTAAAAAACTACATAGAGGTATCATTGTAACCAATCCTTGTTAGAAATAGACCGCTGTAAAATCTTGCGAACTTCATATTGAAAACATGAAAACATGAAATCTAGCATAACTTTGTGTGCAGGCCTTCCACCAACTTCAAACTACATCACAATATGTAGTTTTGGTGCTGCTACATACTCACACATTTGGAATTCATTTTAAAGAAAAACTGTCTACAATAATCTTACTGTTCAAATGTGCCCCACTCTCCCCTACTGTCGTTATTTTTAAGAGAATTTTAAGATGTTATAATACGAATATGATTTTCACTATCTTATTTTCGTGAACACTTTCACAGAGATGGAAAAAAAAAAAAAAAAACAGTAAACAACTCGGGACTACAACAGAAATGAAAGTTTTAACTTCCATGACCTCTCCAGTTTTCAAAACAATTTTCTCTGCTTATCCTGACGACTAAAAAACAAAAAAGAAAGTGGCAATTTCCCAAACAACTGCTAATCTTATTACTCAAAGAGATTTTTGAATACATTTCACACTTGTCTAATATCTATATCACACAAAATATAGGGTCTACAGTTGAAACAATCTATTTGGGCCATAACTAAATAAAAAATCATAACTAATTAGGAGGTTGGCGAATATTGCAACCATTGTAGTTAGTTGCCCTTTTCAGGAATTCAGTTTCAATTTTCAATAACAAACAAAATGACACATTAAATTGGGTTCAAAGGGAATTCCCCATTTCTACATTTGCTGGTGCTGACAGAGTGGACCATCTCTTGACTTTTTTGATAACTGACCATTTGAATTAACCCAACATTAAATTTACGTTATACAAATAAAGCACTTTTCGCTTATTATTAGGTCTATCTAATTTCCTTAACACTTCCAGATGCTCCAGGCATTTCCCTGTTATTTTGACATAAACAATATAGACTATATCTCACAAACCCATCACCTCACCACTCCAACACTCAATGGGGAATTCCCCATTTCAAAGAGAATTTCCTCATTTCTACATCTGCTGGTACTGACAGATTGGTTTATCTCTTGACTTTTTTTGATACCCGACCATTTGAATTAAGCCATAGATAAATTTACGTTATTCAAATAAAGCACTTTTCCCTTACTATGGTCTATCCAATTTCCCTAACAATTCAAGATTTTCCATGCATTTCTTTGACATAAGCAATAGCCCACAAACCCATCACCACACATCCAACATTCAATAGCAGTGATCCCAAACTGGGAACACACATCCCTGTTTGCATCACACCGTCCTTCTGAACGGCACAGAACTTCTGGTTGCGCCATCGAACATTAAATCTTCTGTTTGATATAGGTGTTGTAATCTGGTATGACGTCACAAGCAGTAGAAACAGTGTCCAGGCCTTGGCCTGATGCCTCTGATTTCGCTGACCATGCAGTTACCGACCACTATAGCGATCCAAAATCCACCAGCGCACGTGTGGCAAACAGCTGATCTGTGCTTGTGATCCCACGGTTCAGATCCAAACCCAACATTCCACCCATAGAGTGCAAGCCTCGTGTCTTGCAAACAAAAATTGCATAGCCCAAGAGTCCCCATTTGTTCGACTTTGAAACGGGGGTGACGTCGGTCAGCGCCCGCTTCCTACTACCTACGTGTGTTTCGCCCGCAGGGGAACCGTTCCCCGAGAGATTTATTAAGGTTAATTAGCCGTCCCCAATCCACGAACGATCGGGGTTACCAGCCGAAGATCGTCCGGGAATAATAAGAAAGAAAAAAAAAAAAACGGAAGAAAAAAAGGGGTAAGCTTCCTACCTTGGATTCAATAGTTGGTTCCGCAGCTTGTTTCCGAGCTACAGCTCAAGTGCGGGTGGTTTCTTAAGAGCTAATTCGGGAGCGAAGCTGACAAAGGAGCGACTTTTCTGAGGGTGAGAACGCGGGGGACACGGTTATATAGACGCGCTAGATGATATCACAACGGGCTTTCCCGAGGCACAGCTGTTGAATACGTAGAACAACGTTAAAGCCAATGCTAGACTTGCTAGTAGAGGAGGCTAGACCACGTGACTTGTGACGAGTTGCTCGGACTAGTCCACTGTACAAGGGGTTGAAGGGGACTATGCCTTTTTATAGCTGGCCATATGATGGCATTTTTTACACAGCAGAAAACTGTCATTACATTACCATGGTTAGGAATGAATACAGAATTGAACTTTCATGTAAAATACTAATATGCACCCCCAATTCACTGATAAAGTTATTCATTACAAATTGCCGGGGAGCCTCATCCTGAACACAATTTGCCATCTATGGCTGAAGGGCTGTCCATAAATGACGTCACGCTATTTTAGCAGATTTTTGAACCCCCTCACTCCGATCTCACAATTAGTCAGACCCCCACCTCAAATATGACGTCACAAAGCTCTGACCACCCATTGTAATCTGTATGTATAATGTGACACTGCACTCTGATATTGCAGTAGAAAACATGTATTAAAAAGGAGGCAATGGATAACTGAAATTTGCATAAATATTTTGATCAAACTTGATATTTAAAGTAGCGCATTTTGATTTTTTTTTAAATGATGTCACATTTCTTAAATCCCCCCCTAGTGCGTGACGTCATTTATGGACGGCCCTTAAAGCTAAGGACAGCGTGATGCTACAGTGTTTGGCACTATATTGACTAAGGATAAACTAAGTCAATTTAAAAGTTATATTTATAATAAAAATAACTATTTGCATAGTCCACTAGCGCAGCGCCATCTGTGCCACTTAGTGGAAACATAATAAAGGGTTCCCACAGGTGGGCTAGTGTGCTGCCCATGCGCAGTAATGAAGCTTGGACCACATGCAGCTTGAACCTTGTATATTGAGAATCTGCTTATTCCTTAAAAAACAAAATTTCTATCATACTGTCCAATCATGATATGTACATGTAGTTATCAATAAAATTGAAAATTGCAAATCAGAATTAGCTAATTTGTTCTTTTTTTTTTAATTGTGAATAAAAGAACGAATAGGTTAGAATTACAATGAATTCTGTATAGAATGCGAAGATAATTAGATATAAATAGCATATACATACAGAAAATTACACAATTTTCAAAATTATGAAATTGTATAGGTAAAAGAACATGGGGTATTCCAGCATTTGTATGTGCAATATGACGGTCAATTCCCCAATCTGGAAAAGCCTAACATAATATTAACAACAGACAATTTGGGAAAACAGCTATGACGACTGAAAGCCTGTTTAACATATAAAATCCACAATTATGCTTTTATTGCATTGTGGACATGTTCTCAATAGCGCAGTTCAAATGATTTCTGCATACATGTACAGTGAACATGTATAAAAAAATGACAAGTTAGATCCATAAATTTAAACTTTACAGAGAACAAAATGGCGAATTTAATAGCCCTACACCTGCAAACAATCGGTAACGTCAATCCGCGTTAGTGGAAATTTCCATCCATTTTAACACCTGAGAAAAATCATGTCCCAGAGCGGTAACTGGTTATCAAATTTGACGTGGGTAGCGAACACTTAAAGCCGAACAACCTGTTACATAACCCTTGCAGTGAACATATCAGAGTGAATATACATTAACTATTGAAAATTGCAAAATTTGTTTTACCAATTCACTTTTTACGAACACTATAAGGACATTCAACACAATGTAGAGGTATACCAAGTTGTGACACCTTTTGGTATACTAACGCTTTCAACGCCCTCCAAAATATAACCCAATTTCGCATGATTTGGTGAGATTTGGTGCACTCATGCAAGAACGTGACTCATCGAATAAAACGAGAAAACGCGAGATGTTGTGTACCCTACGAGTGGCGGCCATTTTGTTAACCATATACATTCCCCATTTTTCCATATTCCATATAAACAATTAGTTTTTAACACGTGTATAATGTTAGGAACATAGGTAAAAACAAAATTGGATGTACACGTGACAACTTCCATTCCATAAGATAGAAATTTCACATCAGCTCCTGTAGCCTTATGATCACCTTTTTTTTCAAGTTTCAATTTGGATAATGTATAGTGAAGGTATTAATCGACTCTATCCCCATACCTAAAATGGCATTCTGGGCGTGAGAACCCCATATTCAAACTCAAGAGTGTGCCTCAGGCTGTCAAACTATTATTTGATGACCGTTATACCAGGGGGAATTTCTTCGAATCACTGCCGCGTCACTCAACGGATCTCCGGCAGGGGGGGTAGGGTCAGAACCCCTCCCTATACCTTCGGAACATGCGTCACGGCCTCCTTTTATTTCCGAACAAAATCGTGACTAGAACTAAATTGGCCAGATTTCTATCTTTTATATAGAAATCGGTAGCAAATTGGTTTTCGTGTAACGGAATCGTCTAAAAATAAACGCAATGGCCAATGGGAAACCTTCGAAATTGGAAAATGCGAGTCATGCACAATGTTAATTAAATGAAATTGCTGTTGGATAGCGAAGCCCAGAAATGCATTCCTCACGATAACTATACATGTATAATGTGTAGAGGTCCGTGACAACATTTTGCTCGATGAATAATTCGGGTTTGGAACAATGTAGAAAATGCCATATTCATATAGATATCTAAATGTATCGGTCGTTACGTAAGTCATATCTAACCATAAACTGTCATTTTGTGTGCCAAAAGCATTAAGAGGACACAAATAGGAAAGACCAAATGAGACAACTATATCTATTTTCAATTAAATCTTGTCAACTATTATGCAAAAACATTTCTTAACTGAAGATACTGTAAACATTTATATATAGTTTAGGGGCTGTCCATAAATGACGTCACGCGATTTTGGCAGATTTTTGAACTCCGCCCCTTTGAAAACTGTATATTGTCATTGTAATATGTATGCACATGTATATTGTGGCACTGCACTCTGATGCCCAGATCTTCACCTCTCGCAACCTGAAATGTGCAACGCACTACCGTCCCCTGATTGGTTGGATTCGATCAGGTGACCTCTGTGATCCAATCAGGGGACGGGAGTGCGTTGCACATTTCAGGTTGCGAGAGGTGAAGATCTGGGCATGATATTGCATGAGAAGGTAATGGAAAAGGAAAACTGAAATTTGCAAAAAATATTTTGATCAAACTTGTTATTTAAATTATCGCATTTTGATTTTTTGATGTGACGTCACATTTTTTAACCCTCCCCCTCGTCACACATCACAAATGTGTGAACCCCCCCCCTTGTGGGTGACGTCATTTATGGACAGCCCCTTAGTTACATGTCTTAGGTATTGGCCCTAGGTATTCATCCCTTGAAGAGATCCACTCACAAATCAATTAAGTTCACGTCATTGTTATATATAATGTGCATACAAAAACTTTCAAAAACTTTAGCCTATAAAGTGTCATTCTTCAAAAAGATTTCTGAAAAAGTTACAGAAAATGTGCCATGATTCATCACTATAAATTGACCACATGCATTTTCTAATAAACATTCGCATAGTTTATACATGTACATGTACAATGCAGTAAGATCTAAATTTCAAATATTTCAATTTCTGGCTTTCTGAACTTCAAATTGGAGGCCTTATAACGTCACAAGAGGACTTAAACATCAGGACCTTTCGAAGGTCGTGAAAACCGTGATGCTTTCAAAACTTTCTAAAACAACTTAATTGATAAAACTCCTTTGGACTTGTTCCAAACATCCAGTTTTTGCCAGGATTTTTCGAACGAAACACGAAAAATATAGCTATAATGGATGCTGATTATCGTGACATAATTGCAATTAAAACAACGATATTTTTAAAGATGCCTACGTTATCATAATAAACGAAAGCAATTTGCTAAACCGGTTCAATCTTCTTTCATCCAGTTTGAGGATCATGTGGCGATCACATCGCAATATCACCTGATAGTGTGACTTATGTAACTGCACTCACCATAAGAACAGACTCATGCCAGGTGTGGCTTAATAATTGCAGAGCAATCACTTTCGATTTATTATTGTTACTTTTTCCCCATAAACACAATGGATGTCTGTAATTCATGTAGTTTCGCCTTGACATTATACGGAAAAGTGTTTCAAAAGGGTTAATTTTTCACAAGAGTATACATGCAAATGTGTATGTATACATATCACGATGGTTGCAGGTTGCAAGTTAGTGATGTTTCAATGCTTTTTTGGAAACATGTTTTGTTTCATGCACTCATGCATGTTGTTCTTCCAAAAAGCCCAAACTTTTAACCTTTAAATTGAAAATCTTGCTTTTACCATCACATCCTTATGAGCAAATAAACAAAAAGCTAGATAAACTCGTTCATTATAGCATCTTTGTGTTCTTTCATAAAAATAGCACGTGTTTTGAGTGATGAAATACTCATCTTTTAATTTGGCCATGGTTAAATGACTGTTAAAGACGTTATACATAACCGAGGTAAACACTTGACCTAATTTATAACCCTTGTTTTTGCATCATCTGTTATAGCACATTTTATGGTTTGGTGATTTTATCGTTTAAAGCCCCAAGATGCAAATGCTTTCGCTCTTTTACCTTTATTATTGTTTTTAGTATCATGTAATACGTGTATTTTGTAGCTACATGGTTTGCCGATTAACCCACTTGCCTTTGTTTTCTGCTGTTCTGCTAGAGGTCAGGACATATACCAACCCTTAATACCTTGAGCTTTGCAAAGATTATCATTAATTTTTTACCTATTAAGCAATTACCATAAAAAGGATTAATGAGAAACTAAAGCATGCCAAAAAGTCGGAGCGTTGTCAACAAAAGCATTATTGAACCAATAAACGCCCTGAATGCAACAGAGAATATTTCCCTAACTGGTCATAAAAACTTTTATTTTTATACGTGGACCAGCACTTGGTTTTTGACGTTTGAATTTCTATATAACAAAAATAGCATCTTGAGAACGAACAAAGGCCATTGTTCAAAATAAGATTCCTTGAAGATGCCGAAATAATACAAAATTATAATATAACCAACTTTCTTGACCTTCCTATGTAGAATGTCATGCATTAAGTTCAGGATTCTATAGCTACGGTAAAACCTGGTAAAGTGATCACTTTGCAAAACTTGGTTTTAGTGCATACATGCATGTTTTCCTTCAAATAAAATTTTCTGTTTAGTGACCACTTGTGTATATACATTTGCCATATAGAATGTCATGCATTAAGTTCACTTTGCAAAACTTGGTTTTAGTGCATACATGCATGTTTTCCTTCATACAAATTTTCTGTTTAGTGACCACTTGTATATATATGTATACAGTTGCCGAGTTTGGCCATTTTTTGGGTGGTCACCTTTAACAGGTTTCACTGTACGTATACATTAGGCTCCTTCACGCGAGTGCTGTTAAGCACAAGTCGGCAACGCTTTTCCATGCAATTAGATGTGCGCATGCGCTGTTCATGCGTGCAACTAATTACACGGGAAAAGCGTTGCCGGCTTGTGCTTATCAGCGCTCGCGTGAAGGAGCCTAATGTATACGTACAGTGAAACCTGCTAAAGGTGACCTGCTATAGATATGCATGTACCTAAAAATTTCCAGAAATAATATGTTAGCATTTTGGTATCTTTAGGCATGCAAGAAATCTTGTTTTAACAGGTGATAATGCGGAACGATTTGGTTTTATTCGCATCGATAAACCCATATTATTTATCAAAACATCAAGATGAAACCTTGTTTACGATGGTGTTGATATGACACGGTCATCTGTAGAGTCAATCATATTACCCAACATCCATAATTTGATGGCCTATAAACAACCGAAAATTACGAATGAAAATGATCTTGCCTTTTTATCTATACGTACATTTATTTTAATACTTCCCACGTGGGGGCATTTTACTAATTACAACAGCGCATGCAAACAACAAAATGAGGAGAAAAAAGTCTTAACCCTGAAACTAATTCAGATGGAACTGTATTATAACGCAATCTCTGCTAATAAGATTACAACAAAATGTTGTTATAAATGCGTAGCCAATTTAATGCCTATACATGTACATGTAGATTGAACCATGACCTTGCAGGAGCAAATCCTAACCCTAAATCGAAATAGAATTCCTATAGTACACTGTATATTATAGTATACATGTATGTGTATAGTCCTTAAATAACGAACTCGATGAATATTTCATTACGAAATCTTCTGAGAAAATTTCTCATGTCTCAATGTGGTCTCCACATAATTAATATATACATGTAAATATTTACCTAAAAATCATTTTTTTTAAATATTAAAACGGATTTCACAACTAGCAACGCCATCTAACAAGCAACACTCGCCAAGTGGATAAAACGTGTGACCTCACCAAATTTAAAGATGATAAAAATTAAAGATAATTTACTGAACACTAAAATAACTGAACACGTGATGCACATGTACAGTAAATGAAACATCACAATATGTCTGGGAATTTCATCTTCTTTATTTCAGCCATGTCAAAACACGGAGCTATATAGGATAGAAATCAATCCGATAAAATGACATCACTCACGCATGTGCACATGCGAAACAATTTGTCCGATTCTTATAAATCGTCTAAGACAAAATAGAATTCTTAAGGGGGATGAACAATGAAAGGTAAATTATGACTACTTGTGCATGTAACTAAAAATTCGAATGGTCGTCATCGTGCCTAAAACAAATCTCGCAGCGAAATATGTTAACCAAACATAAGATCGAAATTATTTATTGAATTTTGTTCGATTTAACCTTCGACAGGAATTATTCCTAGATCAGATTTCTTCGGTGGCACTATGAGATACTGTACTTGAGATTGGGAAGCAAATTTTGGTAATTGCCACTTGATGCGTCTTAATAATGCGAGGTCAAGTTTAATGCTCATGCAACGAAAGACAAATAAGGAGTTAATCCGAAGGCGGAAAAATCCTTAAGGTCGCCTGGTACACCATAAAAATCTAAAATAAAACCTGCAGAATCATCACTGGTTAACTAGAAGGGGTCAGATTTAGTTTTTAAAAGACAAGCACTTTCTTGTTATGATTCGGCAACAAAATAACATTGTGATTATGTAAGAACAGTCCCACGGAAAATGCGTACAGTGTATATAGAAATCCAGGAATTCATGTGACCATATGTCACCGTTAATATTTTTAAAATACAATGTAGATGGAAAATATTTCTGGAGAATTCCTTTATGCACGTGTTGACTTATACTCTGCAATAGTACACTGACCTTGTTCGAGAAAAAGACAACCAATATGAGCACCACTTAAAGAAGGGTGGAAAATTCCCGGAAGAAGCTGGCAAAGTGAATGTACCAGTAAACATTTCCGGTGAAACCGAAAATACAAATTGGAAAACATTGCAAGAGTGGGGAAATTGAATCCTCCCATCCAATGATAATGTCCAATTTGGTAAAGACAGTTTGCAAAGGCGTTGAAGAGCCAGTAAAATTCAATTTACTAAGCATAACAATATGATGAAACGACTAATGTACATGTACTGTATGCCATTTAAACCCCAAAAACTCAGCAATTCTACAAGGGAAATAAGCTGAGGGCTTCAACTAAACATAATCCCACGCTTTGAATTTAATTTTCCTGTTATAGTCAATTTTCAGGTACATTAAGGTAACTAATTTAAAAAGTAGCCAATGGAAGTCAGCCAGACACTAACAGTATTATTAGTCATATACTCTGTTGTATTCCTTTGCCTTAAACCATCTAACGAATTTTCAATTCGTCATTATGTCCAATTTTCTATATGTCGACCACATACAGAATAAATGTACATGTACATGATTGTTCAATTTCTGATATGCTCATGGTAATTAACTGTCAATTTTAAAGATTTTATACGTATGTATTTTGGAATGTCCGCTATATACAAGACTCGAGAATTTTATGTCTATATAGCACGTATAATGTAAATACAAAAAACATAATGCATGAGCTGCAACGCAGGAAGTATAGATATAAACATCCCATTGCAGGTCGCAATTTGCATATGTAAAACGGAGGAATAAAACCATGACAACGATATCAAAAACCAAAACTAATTTCTGTAAAGAGGTCATAAAACGAGGAGAAGCACCATAACAGCGTACACCGAAATCATATATAGTTATATCGCGATAAATTATGCATACATAAGCAAGCCTCGATGTAAACCTGGCAACCCGGATCCCTTAGCCAAATTAAATTTACGCAAGCCATGCAGTGATGCAAACAGATGTCAATGAAACATTGACCGGTCTCAATTAAGACAAAATGGCCGCCACTTAGCAAAGCTGTTGAGTTTGCGAATAATGCCTTTTCTAAGAATATAGCATAATTTAGAAAATGGAGGAGTTTGTTTGATAGTTGCTTTTAAATAAACTAAAGAACAGAACCATATCATATAAAACACAATAAGATCCCAGAGCATGGAATTCAATTAAATCGCAGAGCATGGAACTCATCAAGATACCAGAGCATGAAACTCAACAAGATCTCAGAGCATGGAACTCATCAAGATCACAGAGCATGGAATTCATCAAGATCCCAGTGCGTGGAACTCATCAAGATACCAGAGCATGAAACTCAACAAGATCTCAGAGCATGGAACTCATCAAGATCACAGAGCATGGAATTCATCAAGATCCCAGTGCGTGGAACTCATCAAGATACCAGAGCATGGAACTCATCAAGATCCCAGAGCATGGAACTCATCAAGATCCCAGAGCATAGAACTCAACAAGATTCCAGAGCATGGAACACAATAAGATCCCAGATCATGGAACTCATCAAGATCCCAGATCATGGAACTCATCAAGATCCCAGATCATGGAACTCATCAAGATACCAGAGCATGGAACTCATCAAGATACCAGAGCATGGAACTCATCAAGATACCAGAGCATGGAACTCATCAAGATCCCAGAGCATAGAACTCAACAAGATCCCAAAGCATGGAACTCAACAAGATACCAGAGCATGGAACTCATCAAGATCCCAGAGCATGGAACTCATCAAGATACCAGAGCATGGAACTCATCAAGATACCAGAGCATGGAACTCATCAAGATACC
>JAQGCC010004219.1:0-13553 GCA_034698905.1 Xestoiulus laeticollis | reverse complement strand
CTTACATTTAACATCAGCACTCTGACTGCTTCGTAAGTTATTTCTAGCCAGCCTTAGTTTACGCAAGGCGCGTCGAAGGTATTTCAGAATACCTATTTATTATGGCAATTTTTTGTTAGGCTTAGATTTTATAAATCTTGTAGAATGAACAGTAATTTTACAGTAATATTTTCATGATTTTGTGTCATATATACATGTAGATCAAAATTTGTTGTAACATTTTTATTAGACATGTTTTTAATTTCATGAATACAAATAAATAAAATTAAAATATAAACTATGTACTCAATTTTAATCAGTTTTCAGTACTTTTTGCCTCTTGATTTCAGATTGATAAAGTGTAAAATGTTATTTTTTGGAAGTTCTAAATTTACCAATGCGAATGTACAATTTTATATATCTTGGATCTTCATACATAATTGTATGTTTAAATGTGATAATAGCAAGAATTTCTGAATGTGAATTGTTCTAAAGATATATGGAAAGCTATATGCTCATAAAAATAACCATAATCTTGTTTATTTAAACTTTATTTGTATTAATAACGACCTAAAACCCTTCATAATAGTATAACAACGTGAACAATAGCCTTCTGTTTGCACTATTCTACCTTGCCCCCACACTAACCCATTGAGATTTCCATTGACCCATGACCCCACTCGCATTCTAAATCACGTGCCTAATTTGGTGGTTCAACCGACCACAAAACTCCCCACCAAAACTCGCCATAAACGCCGTATAAATATGAATATATAGCAGAGCAAAAATATATGCAATAATTGTATTCCTTCATATAAGTTATTCTATTGTAGCACAGTTGTTACATTCATAAACAGCGACCATTAAGCCTTCCCTATATGGACTATAGGGCTTATAAGAATCTGTCGTATACGTTTCATAAGTCCGTCGAGTGATTGAATTTGTGATTTATGGGATTTGGAGGGACCGTGACGTAGAGACCCCTGCCTTCCCATATGCCCCTGTTTAGCTGCCCATATGGCCATAATCAATTGTCATTATAGCCAGCTCTCCTCATGAATCCATGATCCTGTTTATTAAAAATACCCCTCGGGCTGGATGAGTGGGGGGGGGGGGAATCCAGCCTCCCCCTTAGTACGACTCAATCCACGGGGAAGCTCCCCCTGCAGGCTTGCTTCGATGTTTGGAAGCCCATGAGAATTGGCCCTACTCACTGTTTTGATTGCTTATTTAAGCAGCGCATCCATCGGAGTAAACCACTCCATTGAACCGGATTAAGAAGCATTGAGGGAGGGATTATGCGACGCTATGAAACCTCTTCCACGGGCAAAATCTCGCCATTCAATCAAGGTTTTTTTTTTTTGGACAAATATGATATAAACGCAAGGTCCTTATCCAACGTGGTTGGGGAAACAGCGCTAAACGAGGACTGACAATTGCGGGGGAGAAGGGCACGTGCCTGGAGTTATTGGGGGCTGGGTTCAAATTCCATGGCTGACCGTAATTAGGGCCCTAGCTCCTTTGGATGGTTTGCGTCATTGGCACGGTGACCTAGATATTAACGCTATAACCTACATGTATACAATACGTGTATACTTAAACCAATTAAACAAAAATTGTCACTATATATGCAGATGTGGTCACTATATAGAGGTGGTCACTTTACCAGCTTTTACTGTATATTTGTATAAAAACTTGCATGCTGCATTATACTGTATACAGTATTCCTTTGAAGTTAACTTCAACATGCAGGTATATACTCTCTAGGTGGGGAAACTTATAGCCAGGCTATAGTTTTTATACTTATAGTTGACGGAGACTCCTGAAATAAAGTTTATCCATAACACGATACATTGGCACAATTTTTTGAAATACATTGTTGTTGTCTGATTTTTGGATAGCTGCTTTAAGGTGTGTTCGGAGAACCGCTTTTGTTGTTGCCAAGTACATTAATATGATTATTTTAACGAAATCACATGTATGCAACGATAAAAGAAAATTAAATTTATATGTTCACGTTTACTTAAATATATACGTAGTTTTTATTAAATCCGAATTAAGGGAAATACACTGGTGCAATATATCCATTTAAAAAATGATCGTTATTGTTCAACTTATGCAAATGCTCTACTGTTTCCGCATGACTGGACTCACAGCCGATGAAATTGATTATCCTTTTAATTGATGATTAATGAGGTTTGCATCTGATGTGGAAAATTGACATTTTTCCCTTATTAGAAATATAGTTTTTGTGTTTCGCTGATTTGACAGTTTGATTAATTATTGATATCGAAAGCATGTTTCATTTTTTTTTTATTCTTGCAGTAGATTAAATATTTGGGGTGTTTTACTTGTGCTTTTTAGCCCGTATGTGTACTGCTTTAGTATACATGGGCAAACTTTTAATTCAACTCTACATATATTTTTAAATGCAAATACTTTTAAAAGGGAAAAATACCATCAGCAGTTTAAGTTATAACAAGACATTTTTACTTCCTACATGTATAACTTTTTCAAACGAAATCATTTTTATTTCAATTACAGGAAAAAAATACAAATTATATACTGTAGTTCTCCCATTTGACCTTCGTTCGATTTTTTGGATTTGGATATACAATGCATGGATATGGTGAGTGTTTTAACTTTGCTATATTCCGGTTTATAATTAAGTCAAGAAGTATTGCATGGGAAAATATTACACATTTGCACATATATACATGTATATGTGCTGATACATGCATACATGGAAACATACACCCATACACGGTCGTGGGGATATTCGTACAATTAAGTTTAATGTACGTCTTAATTTGGATGGTTCCTCATGGAAAATTATGTTATGTGATTAAAACCCATCATACCTTGGAATTGCACAATTATGCTCATTGGCTCCCCTCAAAAGATTCTTCATTTATACTATATATAGCCTAAATCAACCTTTCGACTATAGTATATTTTATTCTTGATATAGTCATGCAGTACATCTGTTTTAAATTGAGATATTCATCCCAATAGAGACCAACATACACCATTCCACTTCTTTACCTTAATGCTTTTTTTTTTAAAATCAGGATTAACACGTTTTATCCCAACCAAAATTAATTTACCCTTCTCATCGATTATACCATTATTGCTCATTTTCATTCCTGTCACTTTTTCCACGCCTGTCTGCAACTAGGCGTTTTACGTCTTAATTTCGCTGAAAACAGTGGGTCATGGTGAAAAGACGGACAGTTTTCAGTAATGGCGAAAAGGGAGGGGGATTTCCCCCGCATGACGAACGAATGCAAATTCGGCTATAACGAAATGCGTCGGATATAGGGATCGATGATGACATATACAAACCAGGGCTAATGTATTCATGGGGAATCCCCTTTTTGGTATAGCCAAACTCCCCTAATACGCCACATGAATTTTAAACGTGGGCTCAAGCCCACGTATTTTGTTGAGCTTAATTATTTTTAGGGGGAGAATTGCTTAGGCGATGAATGCATCCTAGGTACGTTTTGAAGCATGTCCTCGGCTTTAGGAGCCCTAGACTATATATGCTAATCTTTTACTCCCCCACCCTCACCCCATCATCCCTAAAACATAAATATTAAAGGCGTATAATACAGTCCCTCTCTCCTCTCCATAAGTGCGCACACGTGTGTGTGCACATGTTATTTGTGGCTCTTCTTTGCTAAGGGCTTTAAGCTTCGTTTTGGTTACATCTGCGTTAAGTCCGCTAATCAATGTGTTTATTTTGCGACGGTATGTATCGATGAGATGGCGGTACATATTGAACCAAACTCGTGTTTATTCCTGGGATTATTGGTATAGAGTGGAGGATTCAGGGATGCATGGGGGATTTGTCAACCCTATTCCCACCACTACACACATACCCTTTGTCTCTAAATGTTTAACAAAAAAAGTTTATTGTATACCTATATAAATGTAGGTCTGCAAATTTTCCGCGACAGTATGACACTATAGGTCCATATATCTATTCGAGGTCTCAAAGTACATGGAGCTGATACATTAGATTCTTGAACGTTATACCATCACATAAGGGTAGATGTTAAACTAAATACAGCAACACAGGTGCCTTATAAACACGTTTATATATTTATTTGTAAAAAAATTGAGAATCAGAAGGAGCTTTATGCAGTTGAATAACAATGGTGTTCAGTACTTTATTGGGGCATACATGTACATGTAAATGCATGGTTTATCCGCCATATAATCCATTTATGTATACACTTATATATTTCAAAAAATTTCTAATCATTTGCCAATTATTTGATCATTATCCACATTTTTAGAAATTTTCAATTCTAATGTGAAAATGATAATATTACTGCATGCAGTTATAATTTTGTTAAAGTGTGAATTTTGAAACATATTTTTGACAAGCATGTATGAATTTTGTGTAAATTGGATGGCATTTCCAAGAGTGAGAACATGCAGAAAATGATCCGATACTTTTTTGGATCGACTTTTATTTCTAACATGTCGTCTCGCCAACCTTAAAAAAACTGCATATGCGCCTCAAAAACTATTTTCTGAGTAATTTATTGACTCTTATATCGATTTATCCGAGACAAAAAAAAAACACAGGCTTGAGCTTGTAAATAATGTGACCGCATTTTGCGCCGGCTTTCTAACGTATGCGATATCTTTCTCGGAATTTTAAAAATCAATTTTGGCATTTCGTATACACACAAGTGTATATCTGCAGTGCATACATAAAGAACTATAGGAGAGAAAAAAGCTTTCGCTGCCTATAACCATGGACATATTTATAAATATAGGCCTAAGAAAAGTGAACCATAGAGAGTACGTTGTGCTCTTATAATATATTATATGATAAATAAAAAAAATTGAAGGCAGCTTATATAATCAATCATGAATGTCAGCTCTGTTTATAAACTTTCACTGGAGAAGTTAAAGATTTCAAAAATTAATCAAATAATCGAGATAACGTTGATGCTTTCGACTAATGGTCAATCAGCCTATAGCATACATCTATTGTCTTAAAATTCCATTGTCAGTTGTATGTACAAAAGAAGCTTTTAAAATCAATTTTTTTCATAAAATATTTTTAAAAAAATATATGAACTGTTTTAGTAAGAATATATTTTAAAAAAAAGTAAAATTACAATTCAATTGCTGTTTGATATAATATTTTGAAATCGAAAATGGAAGAGTATATTGAGGTGAAGTTATATATATCATATATATTTTGTTTATTGGTAATAAAAGTGTTTAACTTACTATATAGAATGAAACTTATATATCTGGGCATAATGTCAATGACCATGCACAAAACTCACATGTCACATTTTTCTGAAATTTGAATGTTACGGAAAAGGATATGTTAATTATAGTGCATGTATACAGTGTATACATGACAAATGACCAATTTGTTATCATAAACAAGTTACATGTATAAGCAAAACATGCATCATTGCAAGCATTATACGATAAATTCCACTGTAAAATTGTAAATTTCGGATTTAGCACCATTATTACACGTGCTTTTACAGTTGATTTGACAACTACCTACAGTGTATATGTATTTGCCAACATCAAAAACATGGGCTTTCCCTGATGGTTGAACTAGAATATTTTAAATGGTCAGCAGCGACACCTATAAACGTATAGCGAGTGACAGTATAGTTCAGTTCAAAATTTCATTGATTTATTTATTTATTTGTTAAAATCCATCAACCATTTTATCCGCGTCGCTGCAGCGCTATATATCGACATGGGCATTCAATAAATAAGAGATAAATTTAAAATTACACTAACTTTATTATCCTATATGTTTTCATTCGCAATAAAATCTATAATGGAGAAATCGTCAACCTAAAGCACATTACATGAAAAATGTCATATTGAAGAAGTTCTTTTTGTCTCTTTCTCATGTATATGGACTAGATTTTCACTCATGTTTGTTCGTGCCTCCTCGCAAACAGTCTTTCTGATGGGGGGGTTTATATATATAGCAAGAATGAGGGGGATAAGGGAAGAAGGGGTGGGGGAGAATCAAAGGTTGGAGGTTTCCTAGAATCAATTTTGATAATGGATTTGAATGGGCGATTGCAACGTGCAACAGAGCCACTTAGTTGGTGCACCGGGAAATATAGAAAAATTGAGAAATTATTGCCATGGAAGCAACGTATAAAAGGGAGATGAACAAAATAAAACTAAAAGAATAGCCGGTAGTTAAAAATATATATCCCTTCTAGAGAAATTGAAAAGCAGCATCGTATTTGGTTTCATATAACGAATTTCCACCATACAGAATTACCACCCCATCGATTCCCCCACCCTCTTTGCACAACACAATCCCTATTGTATACTGAAACACAAAAAACGAGATGATATCAAAAGCCATGAAGTATTCATGTAGAAAATTTCTAATATTTTAGGACGATGAAGATGTCGAAAATATATTGAAAAATAACGACTGAAAACGAGGGTGATGGGGCCTCTCATCGCATTACTTCCATCTCCTTTTCATATAAATAATCAATGGCTAAAATCGTTGTTTATATATTGTTGCGGGTGAGCCATATGGCCCTAGTGCTGAATTTCATGCTTTTTTGAGGAAGGGATGGATATATAAAGATAAATAATATAAGAAACGAATTTTCCGAGCAATTACTTCGATCTGGAAGTAGGTTTTATAAATTGCTGAAATAAACTAGTCAATTTAGAAATTAAATGCAATTTATCATGACCGGAAGTCCTCTGGAAATTCCCAAAAATATATAGTATATTCGGTGGACATCATTGCATTTGGCCTATAAATACAGTGAAACCTGCAAAAGGTGACCATCTAAAAAATGGCAAAGTTGGTCACCGTTGGGTTTAATGTGGTTGCATGGCTGGGTGGTATAAGAAGTATATATCAGGATTAAAACAGAAAGCAAGATGGCTCATATGCATGTCATGCCACTCTAAGGGTTTTCCCCTTAAATTTCTCCTTCTAATTTTCTATGAGGAAAATTGCAAAGGAGATGGCACGCCCATGGCCATTATACAGGTGGTCACTATATACAGAGAATTTTTATTAAGGAAAACATGAAATAAAACAAATTTCTGAACACTGGTCACTATATGCAGATGTATAGTCACTTTCCCAGGTTTTACTGTATACTTTGCTAAGATCCCATCTGGTAACGAAATGTGTGGTCCTTTTATGCAGCGTGCCCTATCAACCATTATATCATTTCTGGTTTGCAATGGACAATGGTCTTAAAATTCAGTGGTCGTATTATACAGAATGCTTCTGAAACATGAGATGTTGTATGTTGAATTAACCTATTATAAAGCTACATACATGTATTACTCCATCCCTTATTCACTGTAACAACAAATTGAATACATGTACATACCTGACATGTTGTATCGTTATATGTTCCTATTAACCTTCATGTGACCACCTTGGACTCTAGATGACCCTACGAGTTTAAAATCTTGATTTCGATACTTTGGCTTTCTTTGAAATTGCAGGAATATTGTCCTGCAGGTTCAAATGTATAGGTTTATGGCCCCTTACTGTATTATATTTGAAAGTATTCTTGATGTGGTCAAGATGATAACGACTTTTTCCATGATGAACTATAGGCAAAGTACATTGTAAAGTTGCACGAGCAATTACGATACGTTTACGATTAATGCGTCATCAACTCAAGCACGCATGCGTGGGCGCCAAAAGACGCATCGCCATTCGCTAAAAGACAGTTTATGATATACGTTTATGACGCGAAAACGTAAACGTATCGTAATCGTTCGTGTAGCTTTATCTCGACGCTATAATGTCAAAATTGATCCGATTTATCATATCTTTTCTGAAATTTCTACATTATTGATTTGTTTCATGTTTGTGTAATATACAATTAGATCTGCACCCAAAACATGTCCAAATACCCTTATTTTCATAAAGGAGTTTCATTTTTACTGATAGTGATAGTTTGTTATACATTTGCATTTTGTATATGCTTTACGACTATATATACAAGGTGGTCATCAGAGGCTTGAATTGTATCATGTGAAACATGTTTGAAATGTGTTGAAATTGATTCATGTGCCATGAAATAGAGCCTGTGCTATTCTTGTTTGAAATAGCTCCTCTCATTTGGTTGCTCATCATATATGGGCTGTTCGACTGTAGTTTTCATCAGGTGTAAACAAACCGAATTACGCATGCATTTTTCCGACGTGATGGGTGCTTACGAAACGTGACATTATGCCAAACAACGTTGGCTGAGGCTCTCATCGCCCATTAAGTTTTGTCGGCCATGCAACGCGTTATAATGCTCAGTTTGAGGAATGGAAATTGCACATTATAAGTGCTAACGTACATTAGACGAAATATTTTGAAACGGCGCACGTGCACACGCCTTTGATTTATGGATTTAAAATGCTCAGCGATGAAAATTTCCTATAGCTTGTTTTGCCCAGTCCACTGAATTACACTTTTTCTTACCAAGCCATATGCATTTTTTTCGTCTGGTATAATGGGAGTTAATGACAGACTGGTATATACATACAACGACATAAAACAACACAACACGTGTTTTTTATATACATGTATGTTTCCATCCCTTTGATCGGCGAGATACGATGGATGAAATTGTGCAGGATGTTATGCATTTTACCCCTATGCACATGCAAATCATATAAATACATGTCCCAAATGGAAAGAAGGTAACACTTGGATGGAACTTGCACTTTAGCACTTTAGCATGCCACGAATTCTATCTTGTCTTATACAAAACGAAAACGAAATCCTGCAAAATCCTTGAGAGTGCGCCAAATGGATAAATTTCGTGACCACGCCAAATTTAAGGAGGATAAAAAGACGGATTTTTTTGCAAACCAGTAATAAAAGTGTAGGAAATGCATCCTGAATGGCATTTCAATGAAACGCTGTTGAGAGCATCCGACATTCAGTTTCTATATTTCAACCACGTCAAAACACATGCAGTAACATGCTTATAAATAGAATTTAAGCCGCTGAAATGACGTCACTCGCGCATGCGCACATCCAAAACATTGTTAACACCTTGTGACAGAAGCTAATGATCAGGAAAGTAAATAAAGCACTGAGATTTTGTGGAAAACTACTATATGTTGTTATTCTTACAGTTTTAAACAAAAATCCTATCATGATCAGCTGAATGTCACTTGTCTTGTCCAAGATTCGTGCAAAAAAGCATAACGATAGTAGACAGACGCCCTACTTTTTCTATACATGCAGACATCTTATAAACATCATCGGATGTAAGCAAAACCAATTTCTCTAATGGAAAACTGTTTTGAAAATAAGAAATAAATATTAACGATATCCAGGTTTCACAATGACAATAAGTTTATTTTCGTTCTTCTTTCGTTTCGTATCAGAAACAAATAAAAACGAAAAAATATATACATGTATATATATATAAAGAAAATGAAAAGCAAATTGGCGATTTGTTCATTGAAATTTTCATCATGGCACTGGAAAGCTTTATAAAATGAACAGGACGATAGGGCTTTTGACTGCATGGTATACATTTTGGTTTTTCATATTGAAAAATATGACGAAATATGGCGATGCTTACACAATATTCGACTGTAAGAGGACTTTAATTCGGTGGCATTTCAGTTTTCGCTTTTACCCCCTTTTTTTTAGAAAAGCACACATGCAAGAAGATATAAGCACATATACATATCAAAATACACGGCACATTAAAAACACTATTGAACAAATGGCTGTTTATCACGAGAAATAAGAATAGTGGAAACATGCGGATGAAATATATAGGGGCTTACAGAGTAAAATCAAAAAGAGGATCACACTTTTATGGCCAGAATTTGTAAACTATATATTTCAAAAATCTCACTCCTGTGACATAAATACCCATATAGCCATAAACTTTCCTTCAAGTCTGGCAACAACTAATTTTGAAAATTTAGACATTCCTGTAAATAAAATCTGAATTTTTAGGGATTACAAAATTGAAAAATTACAAAATTACCCCATAGTGTCTTTTCAAAAAGGGATTTTCTGTGCATAGAGTCATGCATGGATTTTTATGTCACGTGACCCAGGAATTTTAATTGTAATTTGTACCTGTCAAAACGATTCCCAAACTTCTACAATTAAGTAGTTGAATGGCTTTGGATTTTTTTTAATAAATTATTACTTAGTATACATCTTATAACAGTTGATACCAAATCAAACACTTTTCTGGAAATTTTGCATCAATAGCTACGTTGTTCATATGATTTTGTAAAAAAAAAAAGAATATTTCGATTTAATTGTTGATCTTAGGATCCCTGAAATTAGGATCATGTATTGGGGTTTCTAATACCCTCTTATCATTTGTTTAAACCTTCCGTTTATAGTAAATAAGTGCAACCGTCAAATGTTAAGTATATTTCAATATTATGCAAAAATCAGTCGCACACTTTTTATTTTTCAAAATTTTTATTGAATTCAAAATTCAAAGAAACAACATTGAAAATGGCTATATAATGAATTTATATCTGAAGATCTCATAAATTATTGAAATGCGCAATAACAAAACATCAAAAGCAGTTTTAAGTACGCCAAAGTATTTTTTGTTGTAAGGTATACATTATCAACGTGTTTTTGAGCCTAATCAAATTTTGGACATCGGTATTTCAAGACAATATTGGGCATGATGAAAATGTATAAAACAAAGTTGACAAGAAATTTGCTTTTTTGTGCAATTTAAAGAAAACATGAATGGTGAAATTGTGTTGCAAATCATGCGTGAAATAAGTAAAATCCATTGATGTATTTTTTAAATTTCTGTACTACATGATTTTAAGCACCGCCTCTTCATTTAACAAAAAATATTAATGTTTTTGTGAATAGTGTTTAAATTGGAATGAATAACCTTAATATATCATTGAGAAATACAGCGTTTTATGTAAGAATTTTAGAAAAAAATCTTGAAATTATCGATTTGTTAACCTTCCTATTTGCTACCATATCTCTAAATGATGAAATCTACATATTAACAACGCCAAAATTTACGTGTAAATTTGGTGTTAAAATTGTAATTTTCAAACTTTTACTTCAGCAGCACATTTATTGCACATTGTGTTATTTGAAAAGTATTTTTTTACACTTTACACGATTTTAACAGAATTATTTTGCAATTAAGTCTTAAGAGTAGCTGTTTATAGATCTTACTATTTTGACAAAAAATCAAAGCAGATTGAAATTTAAAATGTTCATTGCTGTTTATCATTTCTTGATTCAAACGTTGATAACACTGTATTACACTCGATGTAAAATATGAAGGAAATTTGACCAAATTATTTTACAAACAATAGTTTTGATGCCCTTTTGTATAATGTGCCATGCGCCATTTTCTTATAGTATACTCTGTTGAACTAGATGCAATATAGTTGGTGCTAGCATTTTTTAGTTGAAAATTCTCTATTGGACAATAAAAGCGATGTTCTTGCAAATAGAAAATTAGATATGGGGATAAACATAATGATTTTCCCATATTTGAAATTCCCACGTTGAAATGTTGCTAATTTCTAAATGTCCCTTTGAGTTCATAACAGCAAATTTACTGAAATTAAAATGCACACCAAAAAAATTCAGCCATCTTTACAACCATAATTAAAAGTGGACCACGTTTCACTCGATTTCTGCTTTTAAATATAAACACGCTATTATATATAATCGTTTTTATACAATTTAATAAGTTTCATACAGGGTTTGCATTGCTGCTTTAATCCCTGTATCGTCTTTCTGATTGTTTAAAATTTCTATGTACAACTTCCTTCCAAATCGTCTAATTATTTACATTTCAGTTTCATCGAGAGCTAAATGCTGGTCTGTCTTTTAATCCAAAACACAATTTGGCATCTTATATTTTGTGTATTTTTTTCCCGAAACATGACCTGTGACAACATTTAAAGATAAAAAGGTGTTTGGACCAGTGACGCTTTTTTCCAGCACAGAAAAAAGGGGTTCTGTACACGATGTGATTTTTCTATAAGAATTCTTGTATAAGTGATCATTTACAGTGAATGAAGATGGGAAATGGGATTTCGGCTAATGGTCAGTCACTGCCAGGACTGGACAGGTCGGAGGGGGTGCCTGGGATGCCGTGGGACGAGAGGTTGCTCGGCGGCTGTTGCAAACTGCAGCTGTCGTCATTGCCGAGGTAGGTAAGTTGGCTTTGAGGGGGTAACACATCCCCATCTGGGTAACCGTGCATCTGCAAAACAAAAAAATTAAATCATATTAGAATGACACATCTCAAATTCAAAAATGATGTTTAACTATTTGAAAAGAGCGCCAGAAAACATATATTCACACCGTTACTAATCCTAGTCTGGCTATATATGTGATGTAAGATGCAATGAAATTTGTCTACATATAACACTCAAAGGGCAGGGAAAAAGTGTTTAAGTTAGACAGGTGATCATTGTAAGAAGGTATGCTATCCTTCGGATCATGGGTGGGGATCTTGCACGAAACATAATGTTAACACTGCACAAAAACCTCCACTTTTAATATTCACTACTACATGTACAATTGTAGTACGGTCCACATTTCTGTATTATAAGACAAATATCCAGTGATTCATGGCATAATACATGTATATACATTATATAGTAAAACCAGTGAGCACCCATGTATAGTGACAACTTTTCATAAACTGGTTTTAGTGCATACGTGTATGCTTTCATTCATAACAATTCTGTATATTGACCACCTGTATACACTGATCGAATTTGGCCATTTTTTTGGGTGGTCACCTTTAGCAGATTTTGCTGTACATGTTTTGCATTATGTACAACAATATATTAATGTACCAAAAAATATCAAATTCTTGAGCTTTTATTTGACCGTATATAGATTCCCCCTTGTACTTGTATATCACATCCTTCTTTCTAACCAATATGCAAGTTCAGTGTGACTTCGTTTTCTCGCCTTGCTAGATTTGTGCTTCTTATAATCTGCTATATACACAAAATAATTTGGGGATAAAAAAGGGACTTTCACGTTTCGTATAGGTGGTATTCTATGTTTCTATGTACATGATGTACATTGTTTTGCTATCTGTCCTAATGTTATTTCTATGGGAGCTGTTAAAGACCATCCAAAAGTGTCCACTTTATTGAGGTGTTCAATATAACAAAGTTTTATGGTACAAGTTTTGTTTAAAACGACTTTTGCGTCACCGTGTAAAAATGTGCGCCAAATGTGTCCGCTAGAGGGCCATTAACAAGATGGTGGTGTTCTTTTTTCATGTGAGTGCAATTTGTAGATGAATTCAAGCAGTTTATTCACGGTAAGATGCTAACTTGTGAGGGGTTTTATCATTGTTAATCGTGCGTTTAAGCTTGTTGTGAATGAATAAATGGGGTTGAAAAGTAGATAGCCTTATAAAGAGTGTAATACAGAAACATCATTTTTGCTGCTATCCCAATGAATGGCTAAATTTAATACCAGAATGATGAAGTTACCCCATAAGCACACGACTGTTGGAACAACGTCATTTTTGTGTCAGACTGTTAGAAAATGCGGACATTGACACCAA
>JAQGCC010004218.1:0-13557 GCA_034698905.1 Xestoiulus laeticollis | reverse complement strand
CAAACGAGCATTCGTTGCGAACGGTGTTTGCGAACGTTCGAGAACGCAATGCTCGTTTGGTGGAAACCCGGCTTTAAGTTGTATAGTGTACCGCGTTATTACGAATCAACATTGAAATTTAAATATTTGTTCGCTAATGGTAATTGAAAGTTTTTTTTTAACTACTTCCAAGTTTCAATACGCGAAACGAAGATATGCATACTTGAGGTATCCTGGATTCACCCACGACCCAACAACGACTTGAGGCAAAGGCTGTTCAACCGCTAAAGTTTGCAACACGAAATGGCGACCAAGTTCAGGTAATTCACTGAAATTTTTTTCAAGGTTATAGTTAAAACAAACATCAATAAGAATGCTGATACATGTATATGATGCACACATGCAGACAGATAGATAAAGGTGCAACGTGCTGCAAGTTAATTGTGCATGGTTGTGAATGAATGTTAGAGAAATAAGCCAAATATTTTTACCGAAACACAGCCAGACATATTGCTGGATGTGTGTACAATCTTTCCAGAGTATCTGATGACAATCCTTTCAGGTAGTCATACAAGTTTCGGCAGTTTAAACCTTTACTCGTAGTATTTACTTGCGCCATGTTTTTTAAAAGGTCGCGAATCGCGATACAATATGAATATGGGTCGTTCATAAATGCATTGTAAATGGATAAAGCGCCGTGGTATTTTTGCGCCATTTTCAAATGCCACAATTTGGGCTTTTAATTTTTAAAAAAGGTTGTTTTTTAAATGTTTTATCTTTTATAAATTAAAAATGTAATTAATATTACCAGAATATGAAGCACGAGCTTATAGTTAGATGTAATACTGGTGATCCTCAATTTAAAATATTATATGTGGAAACTAGTCAAAAAACCTCGAGTAATTTCATGTTTTTTATTGTTATCTGACAATTAATTGGTTTCTATTATTCTATATTTTCTATGGTTTCTATATTTATAAAAAAAATCTATTGGTTTTAGCTGTTATAATTTATTGTCCAATGATCCAGTCAATATAAATTCAATATATACTAAAACCTTGATTTTATGAATCTTAATTATTATATGAACATTCTATTTTATGATCACTCATCCGCACGTGTCCCGGCCTTGCCGATCACATGGTGCGTTTTTTGGCTGGTGCAGGCCTCAAACCTTGGAAAAATTGATTAAATACATATTGGATTTGGCTTTGAAAAAAAAAAAAGAAGATATGGTTGAAACAGAAAAATATTCATAATGTTTTCAAACCTGCCCAATAAAAATGATAATACATGTAATGTGATAAAGTAACTGAATACAATTGACTTGTTTCCTATTTTTTTAATCTCGATTATCTAAACTTTTTGATTTTATGAACCTCCTCTGGCCTTAATTAGTTCATAAAATCGAGGTTTTACTGTAATAATATAGACATATGTACTAATGAGAAGACTGTTGCTCTAGCTTTAAGGAATTTTTTATACCAAGGTAGAATTTACAAAATATAATATATATCCTAGTAATTATAGGCCAATGTTGAATCAAATAAACAGACACTTGCATCATAAATTTCACTTATAAACGACAATATACGAAATTTTATTTGTAAATGTTATAAATACAGACTTCGGAAAAGCACCCTGATGTTCTGTCTTGCATAATGATGTACCGGAGTTTTTTGTGTGCTTTGATTCGTGCTTTTTTGGCCAGGCGGCGAAGATGTACGTCTCCCATGAAAAAAGACTGGAAGTGACTTAGTAATTAATGATGGTTTGTGAGATTCAAAACCTCATGGGGTCGATTTTCGGGATTTCCATCATTGTTTTCAAGCAATTAAATACATGGATTGTTTTTTTTTAAATTGACCGTACAAGAAAGCGCTACATTCTATTCCCTTGCCGCAGTACATGTAAGTGCATATATGCATACAATATGTGTTGAGCGAATGAGAACAACCTGTCTTAGAATTGGAAGTCTATATTCTTTTGACATGCAGCACTTCGTTTTAAGTACGTTTTACTTGGTAATCCATTGGCAAAGTGATGGAATTTTCCCTAAAATGGCCATATATATCACCTTAATATTTAATGAGAAATAGATATATTAATTTGCATCCATGAAACACTGTAAAATGGTATTTCATAACTGAAATTTTCCAATTTGCCATTTGTATAGTGATTATTTCCAATTTGCCACAAATTTACCATTTATATATATTTAAACGTGCCTTATACGTTTGAATAACAAAATAAATGAAATAAAAATACGTTGGGAAAGTTTGTTTACAAACTTACCTATAGGCTAACATATGATTCTAAGCACTTTCGTGTAATACAACTACACGCTAACCATGACGCTATCACCGGTTATACATATTTACAGTTGATAAGCTCATCGGTAACAAAAATTTCGAGAAAATGCAAACACACGTTTGCACTTGATTAACATGTCGACTGTCTTTCTGTCAATGAGCCATTTGCACTTTGATCTGCGATTATGTCACTTTGATTATTGGTCGTTGGCATTAGAGCAGAATTCACATCTTCTGCATCCTGAGATATTTGATGCGAAAATCCATTTTCTTGTTTTCTTTGAAATTCTGGTCGGAGTTTCCATACATTTTTATCTTCTTCGTTGGTTTCTAAATACATATACAAAATAAGAAATTTTCTATCAGGATCAGGAAGCTTGGCCTTTCACATTTGTTAAGCATATGTCATTTTCACTAACCTGCAGCAAACACTGTATCTTCAGTAGCTGAAGGTTTTATAACAAGTACTTCAGGGTTATTGCATTCATCGTTTGGAATGGGCTGCAAATTTGTATACAGTATTTGATAAGATATACATTTTTCTCGGCTTTATATAACATGACAGTTTTCAGTTTACCTGTTTCACACATCCGATTATGAACATTAAGAGAGATCCAATTATTGGAGGTATACCAGCAGCAATGAATGCTATTCTATAATCTTTTCCCATATGATCGTACATGAAACCTTAAAGACGAATCGAACGAATTTGGCACATGTTGAAATATTTTAATTGTATAGGCATGCATAGTAAAATTGAGATTTTCAAACCTGCTATAGGTGCTCCAAGTGATATTGGTATTGCACAGATTCCTAATAAGAATCCAATAGCTTGTGACGCTCCTTTCATGCCAATGATATCAAAGGCAACAGGGCCTAATAAACTGATGAAACATCCATCAAATAGCCCCAACCCGAGGCATATGGCAATGAGGACTATATAGTTATTTGACGATGCCAATAGCATGGTCAGCACACCCAAGAAAAAAAAGGAGATCTAAATAGTTTAACAGAAAAGCATACACGAAAGGTTTAGTTTTGAAGCTATCGTAAGTTTTATGAATTGCAACGAATGTTATCAAAACCCCTGCAGGTTTACCTGTTGGAGAAAAATCCGACTAACTCTTGGGAGATCGGCGATTTTGCCAAACAATAATCTTCCGATTGCGGAAGAAGCTCCGATGCAAGTGATCAGCAGCCCTCCATCACAGTCAGGAAGGATGTCAGCCACGTGCTTCACCTGTAAATGAGACAATCAACTTTTATAATTAGGGATCGAATATGAAATATTGCACTTCATGATATCAAATGTCCAGATTTTCTTACCAGGTGTATGTAAGGCACCAAGTAACCGAATAGAGATATGGGAAATGCAATTGCCCAAACCATATACTTTCTGTTTTTCCAAATTGATAAATTAACTAATTGAGCACAAGTCGCGGCACAGGTATTGCGAGATTTGATCCTGTTCGGTTGCACGCGTGATAGCGGTTTAAACAGCAAGGCACACAATATAAGCGGGCTCATAATGGCAGCGATGATTTGATAAGTGGTTGCCAATCCTAGCTCATTTAATGAAAGTTTGAGCAGAATTGGAGTAACTATCGTGAATAAACCACTGCCGGCAGTCACAATGCCGTTAACTAAGCCGAGATGCCGTTTGAAATAATGGCCCAGAATCACCAAGGATGGTGTGTAGGCCAAGGAAGCACCGCAACCTAGTAGAATTCCATTGGTGAGATAGAGAAGTTCGAGGGATTGAACAAAAGAGTTTAGAATGATTCCGAGCAGCACCAGCACGGTTCCTACGAAAGCCGTTTTACGGATGCCGAGTCTGTCGGTCAGGATGGATGCAACTGGAGATATTAAGAATGTCATGCCCATGGCCAAAGAGCCAACAATTGCTAGAAAAAAAGAATATTTAAATCAAATGTGAAAAATATAACTGCATATTGTCGCAATGTAATACGCAGGCCCTATGTCAAAAGCATTATTAATTGGAGGATAACATTCCATCAGGTGAAGGCTCTTAAGTTGCTCTTGATCCAAAAAGACATTTTTTGGCATAACTTGGATGTAATTGAGCTCTGTTATCAATTTTTTCTGGGTAATACCAAGAAATTCAATATTTTCCTTAGTGAAAATTAAGCTCTCGCGACAAGAATTCTAACAAGAATAAATGGTTTTCTACATACATGTACTGTAGTTCATAAAAAATCGATCTGATTTATATGATAGTTTGCAAGGACAGTAACATAAATTTTAAAAATAGCAAATCTTTATTAGAACAAAAAAAAAAAAACACATTAGCAATTCCAATGAAGGCCAACTGCGTTTCTAGGAATACATTTAATCGTGTCGTGGATCACATTCGAGGATATTAATTGTACCTATTTACACATATCTCTTATATTAATGAGTAGGCCTATAGCATTAACATTGAAACCAACAGTTTAATGCTTTAACTAGCAGTACAATTTAATGATATGATACAATGTACTCCTGTGGTCCTCGGATTGAATATTAGGCACATTTTTAGATTAGTATTAGCTTTGCTTTGCTTTATGCCGCTTTTCGAAAGCTATTTCGATCCTAATCTTTCTAATTTTTCCTCATGTTCCTTATCCTGATTTTCCTAGTTTTTTCTACTGTAGGCTACCTTTCCTGGTCTTCCTAATTTTTATTCTTTACCTGTTGTATAGGGTGAATACCTTATGTTCCTAATTTTTCCTTTTGTACCTTAATTATCCTGATTTTCTTAATTTTTATTCCTGTACGTTATCCTGATTTTCTTATTTTTTCCTCCTGTATCTTATGATCCTGATTTTCTCGATTTATCCTCCTGTACCTTATCCTGATTTTTGTAATTTTTCCTCCTGCACCTTATCCTGATTTTCTTAATATTTCCTCCTGTACCTTATCCTGATTTTCTTAATTTTTCCTCCTGTACCTTATCCTGATTTTCTTAATTTTTCCTCCTTTACCTTATCCTGATTTTCTTAATTTTTCCTCCCATACCTTATCCTGATTTTCTTAATTTTCTTCCTGTACCTTTGCTGGTCTTTCTAATTTTTTTTCTTTACTTGTTGCATGTATAGGGCCTATACCTAATGTTCTCAATTTTTCCTCCTGTACCTATATTGTGATCTTATAATTTTTCGTCCTTTACCTACCGAGATCTTCCCTGCATTTTGCTATACATTGTATGTAGGGAATCTGGCTTTATTTACAATGCTGCATTTGCTAATATCATTTTTTTTTTGTTAATCATAGCTTTCTTGTTAAATTTCAAATATCTTGCTTAGCACAATTAAAAGTAATAAAATTAGGATTAAAATGATGATTGATTTTCGTTTTAAACATTTCGATAATTTTATCTGAAGCAAGCATAAACGTGTTTAAATATATGAGGTTGATTTAGAGGTATAATCTTTTGAAATATAAACACCCCACAATAACCGTACATGTGTATACAAAGAACCCAAAGTTAAATGTTTGGAAAAGTAAGTTTTTTTATATGCATTGACTGTTTAGCCGATTGAAGAGATACATTGTAGAGAAAACAAACAATGCAAGCCGAGCAATTATTAATGCAGTTATTATAGTGCATTTGTATACCCAACGTGCGTCATTGTATTACGTGGGTCCTACGTGAGGTCAGGCAAACGTCATTTGGTGTAATGTATTTGACAGTTACAGGAAACCAGGTGGTCACTAAATTTGCAAATTTAGGACCACATTTCTCTTGCTTAATTCCTGGAAATAGATAATATTTGGAATCCCTAGTTTGAACCTCTAGGCTAGCTTTTACCATGAAGTGAGATCAAATTTCCCTGAACTACAAAAGTTTAATCCAATTAATTCCAACAAAAACCCCAGGGTGTGGATACACATGAAATGCTGTCATGTAATAAGCCTTCAACTAAATCTCTTATCTTAACGAAACCTGTCAAACGGCATGTCAGCAAGCTCTGCTTTTCATCTTGATGATTTGAAGTATATGTACATGTACTAGTATGTGTCAGAAACCTAATTCGTTATTCTAAGTTCAAAACATTTAAATTTCGTAACTCATTGGTAGGCTGCTATATGCACAAGTAAACCCCATCAAGAAACCATGAGAAAATCGTCATTTTGATTTTTGTAGAAAATTTCAAACCTATAAAATTAATACCTCAATGATTGAAACCAATATTAATTGGTTTCTATCATTCTATTGAATTTTATTTGCTGAATCTTTGGACAATATACCAATACACATGAAATGTTTTTGACCAGAGAGGGACTTAATCGATATAGAGCATACATTTCAATATAAAATTAAGCGATGATTCAACAAGATATTTTTATTTTATAGTTTGAGATTGCAAGTTGATGTTCACATTTAGATTCCTTGTTTTGCAAACATAAATAAAATGCACGAAAAGGAACATATGGAGAAGCCCAAGGTCTATTTTCCATTCATTCCAAAGGTTTTCACAGCGTGATAAATTTTGAACACATCATAACAAACTTGTAGCTTATTTAGTAGGAAATTTAAAAAAAAAAATAATGATATATTGAAAAAAAAAATGTCATTGAACATTGAGCTTTATAAAAATATCTGTAATGTCATCGTATGGGCAATATGGAATCTTGACAACAAGTGCATGCATATATGCATCAGGTTCAAGGCCAAGTAATGTTCGTGATGGAATATATAATTAGAAAAAGTCTTATGAAATAATGTTTGGACGTCTATTAAATCAAGTAATATATCCACTACATGTATATATCCCTGTTTATTTAAAAAAATCTGTAAAGGATTGAGACCCGGCCTAGACAGTATTTACGCATGCATTTGGGATGGAGACCATTGGGCAATATGTTGAAAAAGTACAACTTTAAAGTCCATACTTACAAACTCTAAAAGAGTCCTCGACATTGCCAGCATAAGTCTCTTTTAATTTCACATAGATGACTCCGGCAGAATTGAGATATCCAAAGATGGCCCCGTTTAAATAAAAGGATGCTGCACATACGAGCCAAGCTCTGAGACCACCATCGGGAGGAGCAGGATTCTCAGCATCTTCTTGGAATTTATTTTGTCCGGGCACGGAGATTATCACCACGGGTTTCTGGCTCTTTTCCGCATTTAAAGGTTCAATGACTTCGTCCCGCTCGTCCGTGTTCAACATGGTTTTGAACAGATTCCAAACTATAGAAGAGTTTTGCTGCGAAATTGATTTACAAGAGCACGTTCGAGGCTTAATTAGGCCTAAAAAGCGCGTCTGGTTTGTCGGGACAGCGGAGAGAGAGTGAGGGCCAGTCCTCACAGTCCAACTGCAGCGTATGTACTACGGCAACCACGTGCGTTGCTGTGATCGGTTAATCGAAGTTGGCTATTTTTCACATTGGTGATGCTAATCTTGCCATGGCAGCTAGCTGCCATTATGCTTATGTGGCTCGATTTCGTCCTTGACAACACGAGCGGACACTTTTGATAAACTGGTTACATCATCTTTCCACTCGATTGATCGCGCACTGCATGCATGGCTGTTTAAATAATCGATGAAATTTCGGGAAGCTGCTGATTTATAATTAAATATTATAAATAACGGGAACGATCGGTTAATCGAAGCTCTAAATATTCTTACATTATATTGATGATGCTAATCTTTCCATGCAGCTGTGGACGTAGCTTTTACGAAATTTACAGATAACGAAATATCCACGTGATTGGCATCGCTGCGTGGTTATTAATCGATGAAATTTCAAGAAGCAGACTGAATTAATTTCATAAATAACGAGCTAGGTTATTATTGGAAGTGTACGTGCATTGACTGCCATGCAGATGGGGGCGTATATATAGATAAATTACGTAACCAACTAGGGGGAAGGGGTATAATATATACAGTATATATAGGTTTAATGGTATGGCCCTTAGCGGTTTTGGATTTTCCCTTCAAACCTCAACACATCTGTCATTATTTTACAGTGAAATAGACTTTAATTGTCCTCAAAATTAGAGTGCAAAAGTTTATTACTGTGATTTTAAAGTGTGTTTAATGAAGTTTTTTTTTAAATTATTTTACAACAAGACCCATGACTGTCCATTCCAGAGAGGTTTCATTGTAGTTTAAACCAATACAATGTAGAAAGCAATATGATTTTTTTTATAACCCTATTGGCAACAATAGAAATAGCAATAAAAAACCCAATAAAATTTCTTAATTGGTATTTTAACTATGGAAAGCAATGCATTATTTACGAGATATGCCCCTATAAATGAATATTCCCATATTATAAGGCAAATATCCAGCGATTCATGGCATAAATATACATGTATTTTACACATTTTGATTATTGAATTTAGAACGCAACATCAAGAGATTCTGCTAATTTGCCATTTCTACCTATAGATTGCATCTTATACACTGTGTTCAATCACTTTCACATACACTATGCACAATAGATTACTGTTTCGGGTGAAGCAAAATTATTCGATATTTACTTGATAAATAACTTTTATCTGCAAAAATGTTGTTTGATTTTACCCTGTCTTAATCTGTCATTATGCATTCAAGATATCATTCAGATAAAGTTTTATAAGTTTGCTCAACTATTGCAATAGTGTTATTTAGAAAATGTCCTTTATTAAAAGTTGGTACATTTTTATTCAAACATGGAATACAGGAAAAAAATCCTTTGTTGACATGGCACTTAAGTAGAGTACAGGAACGCGTTTGAAAATTCAAAAACGTCGTTTCAAAAGCTGTAAAAAATATTACCCAAATTGTGGAACTGAAAATTGTTATCAAATAAGGAGAACGTAAAATTAAGATATCTATAGGAAGGCCAATGTGACTTCAGAGACAATTTCCCAACACCAACACCTATAATAAGAAATGCATAATGCGATAAATTTATCCCTTATAAAAATGACCGTTTTGAAAAATGTTAACGGAAACTACTTACCACGCACGAGTATTTATACTAATGGATAACTTGCTTGGCTGGCAATACCGCATTGGTTATTCTTGTTTCTGGCCATTTTAATGTAACTAGATGAAAAACATAAAACATTTTATACTGAAGTATATAATGGCTAAAACGGCATTTAAAATAAGTAAAAATGTACCCATTAGAGCCCCAAGTTTCTCCCCAGGAATTCTTGACAAGCCAGTAATCTCCTCCGGTTTTATCCTCTCCATAGCCTACTACCTATAAGAAAACATAAAAATAACCCAGTTGAAACAATGCATTTTACATGAGGTTTCCACCAAATTAAGATCCAAATTTTTTTTTGGCAGTAATTCCTCAGGCATCACTTACCAAGACTCCATGGTCCAATTCCGTAGAACTGCAATGTGGTTCGTAGTAAACACCTAAATGCAATGATGTTTTTTTTTTAAAATTACAACGTTGCGGAAACCATAGTCAATTCACGGGAAAAGTGACGTCCATTACCTTTGGAATAGAATTGAAACGACTCGTGTCCGGCATCAATAGCCACGGAGACGGGCCCTACGGTAGCCAAGGCTTCTTGCAATTTCTTTTCGTCGTTAGCTGGCAAATCCACATAACCGGTTACGGTTGCTCCAACATTTTTTTTATCGAATTTGCACTGACCTTGCTTTAAACGAAGAAATAAAAACAAATGACAAGTTAGCAAACATTTCTTAAGCTAAAGCAACTTTCCCTTACGTTACTTGTTTGCCGTTGGTCTCGTGGTAAATATTTAGCCTTAGATGGAATTTACCATCCGCTTAGGGTTGCACTTTCAAGCAACCAGTATTGTTCCTCTAACTTTGGATATTACCAGCCGACATGCACACACACATAAAGCCCATTTTTCATTTTTTGCAATTCAATTCGTTACCCTGTAGTCAGCATGTAACATGCCATGCGGCAGGGAGCAAAGTATACGGTCGTGGCCACTTTTTGGGGCACTATCCTGGCATTCGCCTATATGGGCGATTAAGGAAGGTTGTGGAGAACAACGAAAATCCACAACCAGGATAGCCGACCGGGGTTCAAACCCGGATCTCCCAAGTTCAATGAAGTTTATCATAACCACTAAGCCAACCTTCTGACCCTTCTTATTTTATTATTTATGGCAAGGTTTTTATATCTCAAGATAATGCATACCTCAGCCGTGTATGGATAAATTTTTTCTGTGTCGATACCTTAAAAATGGAACAAAAAAATACAATAACGAAAACTGAACATTGTAATATTCATCAGTAACACTAAATATATTGGTTGTCACCTTCGTTGTCTTTAACATATTGAAATGCATTATCCATCAGCCCACCATTGCACCCTTCATTTCCGTACTTGGTCGAGCAGTCCACCAAATTCTGTTCGCTGAGCGAAACTAGCTTTCCGGTCTTTCTGAAATGTTGACCTTCGATAGATCCCGTCTAATCGAAGGGCTATTTTTAGTTTAACGTGTTCGCTCATAGTTTTAACGGTAATCTTTCAAATGTATACATACGGTACTGAAAGCCCAGCACGAACCACATTGTCCTTGGTTCTTTACTGGTGTCACGTAGCCCTCTGCCGTCCAGTTTACACTGTCGGGTAATAAGACATTTGTTGGGCTCAGATAGGTTGTGCTGAAAACTTTAGACTTATTCGCTTTTTGGAATCCGTTCATCAAATTAATGAACTCGTGATTCAACTGAAAATGGATTAGAAAACAAATTAAAGATTGCAGATCGAGCCGAATACATATTTCACAAAAATTCATTTCTTAATTTACCAGGTCTCCGAATTCATTCATTGCAAGCGAATAAGTAACTAATCCCTGTTCGAACAACTGGTTGTGCACCACAATCTTGTGCTTATTTTCGTTAAAAATCTTCATGCGGAACTTTTCCTCGGTCAGATCAACATATCGTTTTCCTAGCGCAACATTAGCAAACGGTTAGCGTCAGGTTGCAACCTTTCAATTGCAAAGGTTGGAAACTCGTATTTTACCAGTTTGAAGTTTGTATAACTGCCATTCTTCCAATGCAGTTTGAAAAAACGAAACTGCGTTTGCTGCCACCAAGCAGCATGCCAAAATCATTAAAATCTTCATCTTTTAATACCTTTGTTGAGAGGCAGAAGATGAATCTTCAAATAGGAGAAAAACAGAAAGCTGCTCAAAAATAATATGGAAGGAAGGGAAAATGTAAGTACAACATGTACATTATGTGATGCACTTAGATCCCATGTTTAATTCGCGAAAGCACAAGGTCTATTGAAGTAAATATACCCATTTAAGCAAAAGGGCAAAAGTTCAAAAGTTTCCAATTCATCAGATTGCAACGTAGATCAAATTTCAGTTGATCATCTTGAGCATGCAAAGATACCTTATTTACAAAAGGAACGATTGATAACGTGGAAGAGGGCCACAAGAAACTATAGCTAGTGCATATGGCGTTATCAGGATGTTAAAGTCAAGTCATGCAGGCGTCATTTTAACAGGATGTATAAATTGCATAGGTCATATGACTTTTATTGTTTTTGAGAATTTGATTTTAATAGACAATGGTGTTAATTAAAGAATATTTCCTTGTAAAGTGACCTGAACGTAATTAAGAATAGCAAAAATAAAGAATTGCAAATATTTAGTGCTAAGTATAGAATGTGGTTTCAAATTGCTCTTCTTTTACCTTTCAAATAATTTAGGACTATTAATGCAGTTTTAATACATGTAGTGTTTTAAAAAATGTGCAGTACATAATACTAACTGTAACTACTGCAAGTGCACACACGTTTTTGTGCAATTGTTATTGGTGTTTGTATACCCGCCCAGAAAAAGTGTAAATCTAAAATGAAGAAAATTATCATTTGCATCCATGGAATTTTCCAAAACGGCTTTTCTTTTCAATTTAAATTGCATAAGTGGGAGGAAATCAAATTGTTCAGACTGCAAAGATAAATTGCATTTCATTAATCGTGTCCATCACTTGGCAGCTGTTAACTTTTAATTTAATTATAAAATGTTCAAATCTTGCATTTGACCGCCCTTCTATCCTCAACGCTGAATTAACTTAAATCTCATTAAACCATTTTAAGGGAAATTAAAACTATAGTAACATGTAGTGTAAAAACCTTTTCTGCAGCATGCAAATAGACGCGAGATTTAACTAAGATTTAATTGTATTAGACAAGCTATACTTTCAATGGAACATACATGCAAAGGCCTATATACGAGATTATATATAGGATATACACTATACGAATATAAATACATCTAATTGCAAATCAAATATATTGTATATTTTCTCATTTATAAGTTCAAAGAATGCATTATCGAGATGCTTAAACGATATAAGTCTCAACGAACTTTTTAAAATTATTTTTTTGAAATGATAACAAAAGGTATTCGAAAAATTTTATAAAAGCTTTTTCATATAGGATATTTCATATAGATATTTCGAATTATTTTATAGAAAGTAATTTCATTCTAGAATAAACATGTAGGACAAAAAATAATGTAAACAAACTTACCAAATAACCTATACAATGCTTTAAGCGTCGACACCTAGCAACAGTACTTTCACAACTATTAGACTATAACTACTAGTCAAACTTAGGAGTTTTGAAATTGAAACGCAACACTCTTATCAGTTTGAAAACTTGTCACATGACTAAAGTGATGATCCAATCGAAGTCATATGACTAGTTTGAAATTGGATTACGCGATGATACGTCCATTTTCATGTTTCATCACCCTTCGCCACAGTACCTTCGCCCTGACAGGAAACGGAATTGGTAGTCGAGAGCCCCGTTTTTTTTTTTTTTTGGCGGGAGTTTTTAAGGGGGAACTGAACTGACTCTGAACTGCATGTGTTGCTATGAGGGAAATTTTGAGACATACTTTTAAAAAAACTACTTGTTATAATTTACAAAAATAAAAATTGATAAAAATGCAGTATTTTTGTAGCTACTGCATGATCAAAATTTCATAATTTTCCTATTTATAGGGGACTGTAAATGAAAAAAACAAACTGTAAAAGTTTAGCGATAGTTCCTCGACACGCCACTAGGTGGCAGCAGGTACTGGCACGGTGTGTATTCCACAAAAAAAAAATTTAGTTTTTAATTTTTTAAAAATTACCTATAAATGGGAAAATTCTGAAATTTTGATCATGTAGTAGCTACAAAAATACGGCATTTTTATCAATTTTTTTTGTATTATATAACAAGTAGTTTAGTTTTTTTAAAAGTATGTATCAAAATTTCCCTCATAGCAAAACATGAAGTTCAGAGTCAGTTCAGTTCCCCCTTA
>JAQGCC010004217.1:0-13557 GCA_034698905.1 Xestoiulus laeticollis | reverse complement strand
TGCATTAATTAAGCGTATTTAGCTGTGTTGAACCAGATCACGTCTTGCAGAGGCGATGCTAGATACAATGCATTGAACAAGTCATCAAACAGAATAATAGAAACATTTTTCTTGTGTTCTACTATAGGGTTATATTCTTGAAGGATGCATATTGCCCTTTGTCTGCATAAGAGTCAAGGGTCAGCATAAGCAACTTTCCTTTGTTAATTTCTTGGGTCTGCCTTCTTTTTTGCATCTCAGAGGGGCTTTTTTTGTAGAAGGCCCATGCAGCTCAAGAATCATAAATAATTATGCCATTCGATAATAACATATTTCGGTGTTTTTGCACCCTACCATTCATCTCAGCCCCTCTTGTATATATTAGCATTTTCAAGGACCCCTTTGAAAGGTACAGCGGTCACTAATCCAGTCGACAGAGACGATTCTATCAATAAATCCAACTTCATAAACTAAGATGATGATTTAATTATAAAGCTCATATTATTTTTAATATTCCACAGATGACAGCCCCCTACAGCTCAACCTTAAATATATCATTTAGGGTAATCCCTGTTCATGACGGTACCAAACCGCCCTCACTCCTTTGTGGGATTAATTTGGTTTTGTACCTTGGGCTACACAAAAAAAACAGTATAACTGCGCATGCGCCATGCACAATTCATAAACAATGGACTCTTGTTCACGTCCACCCTATTTTGTGGCCTGTAAGGATTTCAAGAAGATAAAACTACGTGTATTATACATCTAAAAGTTGCCATCTCTGCCGTCTTGGACATCTTAAGAGTGGAGCATAGGCATCATAGGTCTACATGCATAGAAAAAAACGACTGTTGGTTTCATGCATGCTTTACCATCGCAGATTATATCTTGTCGTCCTGCTTCTCTGATTTGTCAATCTTTACAAGAGCAAAATTATACAAAATCCTGTTGTTTTTTTTCCCAGGCGCCACATTTCCTGAGATGTCCGTTTGATATTTATAAGTAAAAAAAACCCTGAATACTAATATGCTATATACATGTATCTGTGTGTGCTTCATTGCATTATTAATTATCGAAATATACCTGCCACATAAACCAGTTTTTGTACTTATGAAATGTCCTATATTACACCCCAATTATTAACAATAAAATTGTAAAAGCTCCGTGGAAAATTAGCGTTGCAATTGAGACTACAGACATTAAATGTTGTAATGGAGTCTAATATTTCAGAGCCACAATATGGTCACTGTTAAACGTACACAAAATCTTAATACAAATTATATCCTAGAATGTGAAATTAAAGTTTGAAACATGTATTTTAAAGCAGTTTCTTTCAAATTCATACATAAAATTGAGCTACATTCGTCTTTCGATATAACGAACAGTTCGGCTGGTTTCTTCACTATATATCTCACAACACCAAATGACTGTTTATAACAAACAGCAATTCGATGTCATAGGTCAGAGACAAAGAGTATTCATGCTGTGTCTTAAGATTCATATTTTCATTGATTTATAATAATTCTAACCCTTTATTTAAGGGGTATTCAAAATACTGCGAAAACAGCTTTAGTGTGTATACTCCCGCCAGCATTTGGCAAAGAAACTATGTCAGACCTCTCGGTACGCTCGATATAACGAACGTCCCATCCTCTTAGCGTTGATTATATCGAGAGACGACGGCATACACACATGTCTATATGGATTGAGAATAGGGTTTTAAATACATGTATAACATCCAAAGGAACCCACTCGACCGGGTGTGTAATCAAAAATAGCGATCAGTAAAGATGCATAATAACAATAAGGTGTTGTTCTTAAAATCGTTTTAATAAATAAATAAGAGTGTAAACAAACTAATTAGCCTCAAGTAGTTTAGTTTTCCATCAGAGTAAACCAAACACGTACTCAGCACATACAAAAAACCCGTCCGAATATTTGCATAAAACAGCTCCACCTAGCGGCCCCCTGTTGAGTGCAGGTAATTTCCTCACCTGCACAGCCATTTTATACCGTATAGGTACAGATATGTGTGGCTATAATAACTTCCTTCCTACGGTGGCCCTTATTCGTGATCCAAGTGTCACTTTTTACGCTCCATAAATTAGATTGTACATTGTTTAATTCATAGGTGTATATAAAAAAAAAACGTGAAATATACCATAGACTTTTTTAGGGCGTACGTTTTACATTATTGCGTTTCAAGACAAATAGTCAAGACAAAAACTGGATAAAAACAAGAAAAATAGGAGTATTGTTTATAATCGTGCCACCAACGGTGTTAGACAAACAGCAGCAAGCTATTCGTCACGATTTAATTGAAGTTATATGGTCAAAATTATGTAATTGAAGGCGGTGTCGAAGTTAAAATACTTTGACATGGTGTGGTACAACTTACAAGTTGAATATCTCGTCAGATTGCACCTATACAATATATCTTCTTTTAGCTTTTAGGATCTAGTCGCTAAATAAAAATAATTTTACATGTATGATTAAGTAACAAACCAAAATTATCACAGATTTGCATTTTGTTCAAAATTTCAAACTCATAGATAATGTGTCCCCTGTACCCTTTGGCTACAATTTAATTGGGGTATACTTCTTCTGTGTAATTTCACTTTTCTCAAATTTTTCCCCTTTATAAATAGGCAACATTTCAATGTAGGTGTTTGTTTAGGTCACGCCCTGCAAAGTTTCATTCACCTCCTATATCCAAAAAAGCAACTCACATCCACAAAAATGCACTTTAAGACTCGAGTCTTCATCACGAAATTGAAATGGGTGTACAAAAAAATAAGCCTTCATAGAATTATTTTTTCCAAATGCCAAAGAATCTGTCATTCAATGAACTTTCTTGTAAATGCTTATAATGCGGTTGATTCAAAAATTCTTTAATGGTTCGATTCTATTGTGAAAAGCCAATTAAATTGGCCGTAACCACTTTTACATGTTCACTCGTCTATTTTCAAATCAGATATTGATCAGCTAACATGTTTTTTTGGTAAATGAGAGCAGAATAAATTTCCAATTTCAAATGTAACGTTTTATGATGAGTCTTCTATATTATTGGTTCTGAAACTCTTAGATTAAAGCTGCAAAACAACAATTTGATGGCTCATTTTTATTGTTTTAACCTCACCTATAGGAAATGTTTCTTTTGAAACTAGGAACTGTTTTTTAACATGAATTGGAAAAAAATAAGCATGACGTCATGAGATGCTGATAAAAATTACTTGAATTTCTATAGAAAATTCTATTCAATATACACGTATAAGAAATGCTGGTATGTTGGTATGAAAAGCCTTTAATTTCAATGAAACACTCTTGAGGGAAAGTTAAAATTATTCGACCAGAATTCGTGAGAATTATGATTCCATTGTTGATAACAGAATAATCGCTTCAAATGTAAATTCAAAGTTTGTTTATCCTCAAGGAGTAACATTATCATTCATTACCCCATGAGCATTAGTGTGAAATTTCTACAAAATATTTTTGGTATTTTCCAACGGTTATAAAAAGTGAAGCACATAAATAAAAGCAGGCCAAACAGCATTTATAATTCCTATATCGTTTGTTTTAATTCGGTTATACCAACACTGCCTCATAGGCAAACTACCCGTTCGCTTTCATCCGAATTTCATGCTTCGGGTAGTTCAGACATTAAATTTAATTTGATAAAAGGGCAATTTTCACTAGTTAATGCAATGGTATGCAACGATGACCTTAAATATAACTGATGCTTATCTAGAAAATAGCACGAAAATATGTAATGTGGGGAGGAATTACAAACAAAAACACCCCATCGTTTGATGATATCTTCGATGATAAACGAAGTGAAGAAAGTAAACGTTTCGGCATCTTTAACTATACACCTCGTAAATGGTATAATAAAAAAATGCGACGAAAAAAGAGCACAGCTAGTGCCTCTAGGAGCCTATTAAAGGCTACTGACTGTTACCACCCGTCTGGATCACCTACAGCCATATTCGTGTTCAAAGACTGCAGGACACATTGAAATCATCTGTTTGTTATGTGTGGAAAACAACTGCCCTTTATAGCACTGAGTTAACGGTGAGGACATCTGCTTAGGAGGACATGTCCCTTCTATGCATTTCAAGAAATGCTACCAAGGCTCGATACACGTAATTACTACAAGGAATTTAGCATAACTACTGTAACCCATCCATCCTTTATATAGATCACTACAATATTTTATTGAAAGATTGTAGGTCGATCGTGGACATTAAAATCAAATTTTATTCTGAGATTAAACTTGAGTCAACCAATTTGCTATGAACAAAAGCAACTTCATGCTAACATGTTTTGGGTAGCTGCAAATAATAGTTTTGCACGATTTCATGTTTTACTTTAAATTTTAAGCAGCTTTTCTTTAATTCTAGCGTGCCCCCGATTTGCCTTCTTCACTTTAACTGAAGAATTGTGCATTCTTGTTGAAATTGATCAGTTTTACAGTCTTAAAGATTACCACAAAAATCCAATTGCAATGTAATCCTCCTCCTGCATCTTTTTGAAGTGGAATTTTGTAACTCCAGAAAATAAGTAGTACTGATGACCTACATGTATATAATAAACGGAAACCCATTTCATTGGGTAGAATTTATTCGATATCTAAACTCGTGTTGACCAAACAACGCCACTGAACTTCTCATAGATCGTGGCAGCGCTTAAATGTCGTGCTGTTTTTCAGACATTAATGAGTGTAAAGCTGTCTTATTTGCATAGTCTTCTAAACATTAACAATACACGTTGTGATTAAGCTTTTACAGCGTGTTTCTAATAGAAAAATCCCCTTTTGACTTACTTATCTTGTAATGGGCCTTCATCGCCATTATGTAAACTGTATACGCCGTCAGTCACGACTCGTGTTTGGGAAATCTCGTTAAAAATAATGTAAGAAAATTGCAAATCGAATCCTTATACTTGAATAAGTTTACATAAACCCAACAGAAACATCTTAAACATACACACAAACGAGATTCACGCAAATATTTCTGGGCCAGAATCTTAAGATTTTTATCAGACTGATCTGCAATAATAATTAACTGCCATCATGACATTTTTGTAAGTTTCTCAACCAGTTGCTATACAATTAAGAGACATAATAAAGCTGATTTATCAAGGAGGGAAAAATGCCTCGGCCTAATCAACAAAATGAGCTTGAAAGAGTTTAAGCGATAATGAACAAAGATTATACTAAATGAATTCAGCGCTTATCTTAATTGGAAAATGATTTAGATGAAAGAATTACATTTTGTGGCTAATGCTGCCGAAAACGCGGTTTGAAATTGATCATCTCTCGCTGCAATTGATGAGTATGCTTATCTAAAAACCCTATGGTAAGAACCATAGGGTATTTTAAGCATATAAACTTTAATTTATGGTATTGGGGAAAAAAATATTTGTTCGTGCATTCGCTTCAGAACACAACATTTCTAATTGTACCTTTGTAGCAAAACATGCACGATGTAAAATAATAGATAACTACATATTGTTACCCAAACAAACTTATAAAATTCAACATTGTGCTGGCAATTTACTATCAAATATATATGTATTATAAGAGCCCATATACAGTACATTGGCATCAATTCTAATTTAGAAAAATGGCAGTTTCATTTGTCATATTGTACAGTCTATCACTTGTTTAACATACATGTATAATAAAAGTGTTATGCAATAAACTAACTTGATGTAAACTTATGGACTAAAATTGTATACATTAACATTAAAATGTCGAGTAGCTAATACAACAATAAAATCTGAGTACAAGATAAGGATCATAATCTATATGTTACCTGGTCAAGAGCATAACATTCAACAATTGCAATATTTCAGAAACTGTTCAGAATAATGGTTGCCCCATATTTGCATAAAGTACAGTAAACCTGGCAATGTGACCATGCACCTCTAAATAATGACGACTTCTCAAAAATTGGTGTTAGTGCATGCATGTATAAGTTTTCCTTCATAAAGATTCTCTGAATAGTAACCACCTGTATACAGTGACCGAATTCAGCCAGTTTTTGGGTGGTCACCTTAAGCAGGTTTTATTGTACATAGAAAACTTTGTAATCGAGTTATGGATTGTTAATAGAATACGTATAGTATAGATGCGTGTCCTCAACCAACATGGTTTGCTTAAATATTCCGCATTTTCAGCAAGCCCCGTTGGCTTAACGCATTGTTGATTGATGACTTGAACGGTAGCGAGTTGAATGAAATTTCGAAACAGGCCACGACATTATGACGTACCCATCCATCAAAGGCCGTCATCGAGAGAATCTTCGTAAAGAGCTATGGGAATGCTAAGTGTTCCAACTGGTGTTCCTGGTATGCATGAACTTAAAGACGGCAGTGGCGACAAATAATTCAAGTGTGCAATTAGCAAAAAAGAAAAAGAAAACAGGCTCGGAGACTCATTAAGTTTTGCGATCATGTAAACTCTGCGAGCACAACTTGTTAGTGACCTTTTTTTTTGTGCCACAGAGTCGAGACGAGATTTGGAAAACAGATTGCAGAAATAATAATGAGCGCTACACATTCTTGTACCAGAAATAGTTGGACACTTGTAACTAACTAGAAAAATATACCTAGATCGGAAATGATGTTTCACAGTGTCCACGCCATGTGACACCTCCAGAGTGTCGTCTAGCTCCAGGGCTAAAAGAGGAGGGACAAGTACGTGGTTCCATAAGGATGATGTCTTTAACTGCCCATGACTGTACTTCAAATATATTTTGTATGATATTCTAAAAAGTGGTGTTTTATGGTTCTTAAAACCTATAAATTCAATCCATTTTTCTGAAATGGAGGAACATTTGGATTCAACATAAGGCACCATGGAGTGAAGCATGGATGGTGACACTAGTGGCAATTAATCCACAGACTCTTGCTTAATGCTCAATTGTTTTTACTACATTTCCTGTTCGGAACATTCAACGGTTACACTTTCATCTTGGGAGTGACACTGGCTCAGGTCACCAGTGAAGTACCCTCCAAAAAGCATTAAATCGAGGGTTAAAAGCAAGTGTCACATTTTCAGAGGGCGCGGACAGAAATCAGGCATCATGCAACAGCACTTGACCAGCCATGACCTAACAAAAGGATTATCTATCGCACACACCGGAAAAAGCAGGCCTCTAATGGGATGAACATGTCGACATCCTACTACCGAATATGGTGAAAAATAACCAACCTGATGCAATTTACAGAGTGCTGCACCTTTCCATAGTTTAAGGAAGATATTGAAAATAAATAAGACATTTTATTACACTACACACCACACTTCCTATCACTTTAATATGCTAAGACGTATGAAAGGAAATACTCGGGTGTTAATAAATGCTTAAACCTTTCACATATATTCAACAGCATCATATAAAATACAGGAAAATCATAAAACTTTGTATCGTGTTGACATTGTATACTTGTCGTTTTTATCAGAATTAATCAGACAAATTACCATATCTTAAATTGTCACCAATTTATGCAAAAGTGGATTAATCAAGCACGCAGATGCCATGCAAACATTGACACAATTATACAAGGTAGCTATTGAGAGGATAATTGGACAGCCATCCAGGTAACACAATTCAAAGGTCAACATGGTGTTTATTCAAATGAAGCTAGTGTTATTAATTAAGAGCGGCAAAAGGCACTAAGATGAGTGACAAGCGTCTTGTGATCGGATTTAGGTAATGAAAATGTATGGCTTGCATTCCAGGCAAAAAAAGAGGGCATTAAGGATGCAGCTAGCCTAAGGAGATGTGGCATGTAGCCATGTCAACCGAGCATGATAGGTAGTATGATAAACCTCCAAATCATAAATACTTCTTGGCAAATGTGATGGCATCTCGCGGTGTTGCCGCATTCTTGAGTTCGAGACAGCGCCGCCCATGAATCAAGCTCTGGAGAGCTAGAGATAATGCAAAAGTATGACCAGCAAAAGCCAGCTCCAGAAATTAGGCGTCCCCACCCTTGCACCTTGAGCATTGTTTGGCTTGATCCGCTACCAAAGGGGGAATTAATACAAGAATTGACGGCAAATCAAATGAACTAACGAGAACGAAAAAAGTGCTCTTGGCACGCAACAACTGCACGCCGTGTCCACGGTGGGTCCTCCATTCCTACAAGGAAAAAAAAACGCCATTGAACTTGGATGCACCAAGAATGGTCAAATTTGAGCGGTGTGTATATAGAGGAGATATCAAAAGTGGCACGATGCTGCTACTGTCCCACCACAACGACTACTGTGGCAATGTCACCCCAGAAGAAGGCTAATGGTTTTCAGCAGGACTCATCCATCTTCTGCACCATGCACCATGCACCATGCACCATGCAAGATATGTAGCGAGATCTGGATGAACTCCATGCAGAGGTTTCTTGTACAAAATCGTGTAAAGTATGATCACCGAGAATGGTATGTTGCCTATCATCGCTACAGTTGGAATTAGGTGTGAGGAAATGTCCTTTGACCAACTATCCTAGACTTATATAGATTGAGTACATCATCATCCTTCTAGGACTTTGCTCTCAAAAATCTAATTTTTTAATCCTTAATCCTGTTTAAGAAATTGCTTTTAATCCTCAGTGGTCTCACCTGTCAATTATTATGCATTTTAAATTCAAAATCATTGCGAATCATTAACACATGACAAAGACGGCGGAAACACTTGCAAATTACACGAGCCAATGCATAAACGTTTATGAAGTCATAAAAATGAATTCATGGAAATCCTTAACAAATGCTATATTTGGTCCTAAATTACTCTCCAATTTGCACTCCTGCAGAAACCTGCCAACCCAGTAGGCCTACAAAAAATCTGTGGACGGATTAAAAATGTATTATTCCATTTTAAAACGGCCGGATGTATGTCATAATCGAGCTGCTAAATCACGGCAGGTAGCCAAGGTATACGTGCCTATTTTTCTCATGATAATTTCACCCCTATAGGCCTGTTTTAATACCTAAAGTGTGAAGTTGCCACCCTGCACAGCAGCCATCAGATCAGTTCTTGGCATGCAAGTTAAATTACTCCATTAAAGGTTCGCGTTCAAACGAGATTGAACAATTTGCGGATACCCCATAGGATGCCACGGGTTCACGTCATAACCCCCTAGAGTTAGCCATCAGCTATCTTCTTTTGCACACACACAAAAAATCCTTAACCCCAAGTCAGGAGCATAGTATATTGGCCACCTCATCGTCACCCTCAAGCCACCTTGGGTGGGCCTCGTGGACTTTTATTTGGCAGAAATAAATCGAAAAACGACTGTATATTTAAGTGAAATCCAAGATGATCTTGAAACAATGCATGTTGCAGGCTTGGCCACGCATAAGATTGGGGTATACATTTTATCTTTTCACTTGAGTATCTTCAGAGATGGTGGGCAAGCGTGAGAATGAGCTATACAGATATAGAATTACCTGATAGCCAATGATATATAAGTCCTATGATATCAAAACCACTTTTATTTTTGAAATTGAATGCACGAAGAATATATACGAATGCTGGCAATGCATGATTTTTTATCAAGTGGACAAACTGTGAAGTGAAATCAAGTCTTTATTGCCATTTGACGTAGTTGGCTGCAGGATGCCTGGATCGAATCTCAACAGAAAAGTCCTTTGTTAATTTTTTCCCTGACTGAAAAATATGACAACTATACATGCCCAAAAACATGAATTTGTATGAAGAGATGGCATTTCTAATAGCTCGACTGCACTGAGTGTGCTCCACCAGAAGAGCTTAAAGCAAGCATTTACAACCAACCGTTCTGTCTAAATGTATATATACGAGGAGGACGGACGTCTTATCATATTTAGTGAGCGTGTTAAATTTTAGCACTTTATAATTTGCCCAATCAGGATTTTCACACGAATAAATCAAACGCCAATTGAAAGCTAATCCGCAAAAAGGTCAATAGCTCTATAATGATATGTCCAAAGGGGGCACACGAAGGAGCCAGTTATCTGATCAATTTACACTTTGTAGTTTTCAAATACATAAACAATGAATAGGCTCCAAGGGTTGTGTATTAATAGACCCAAAACGTCAGGGATGTGAATATTAATTCATAGTGGATCAGAGGAGGTGGAAATGAATGCCATCACATATTCCCAGACGTTGAAGAGTTTTGGAAATGCCCATGTCTACTTTATTAAGATTTTGGGGATGTTTATAGTTTACTATTGCCTAAGGTTTAAAACTATAAACAGAAATTCGAAGCGTTATAGGAGAACCTATGTCTTCAAGTCGGCATTGATTGTGCTAACATTTCGTATAAACATTTATTATTTCTTTACTTCTATATTTGAATTTCAGCATCCACATCTGCTCTTTCCATATATACATTTATTTTCTAAATTACATTATAGTCAGCAATACTGCAGGAGCCAGACATTTTTTTGAAAAACCAGCATTAATTTGTTCATTTATAGTTTTTCTTATATAGTTCTTCTATAGCTAAGTACACAAAAACAAAGAGTAATAAAACATTGACGATCCTACCAAACTTGATTCAACCTTCATAATGTATCATAATTTGAATTAATTATAAAATAATTACAACAACTAGCTCAGGAGGACATGATAATGAGTTAAATAAACTGATGTTTTACAACATCTCCAGTGTTGCACGTATTTCATGACGTTTTCATTAATAGCCTATAAAGGTATTAAAGTACACAAAACTGAAACAGGTAACCTATCTTACATGTACATAACGATAGTTGAATAGAACTATTGAAGCAAAGAAATATATATTGCTGGATTATTAAATATAGTGGTTGAATAACAGGAATCTTATCTGCTGGTTCACTATAAACGGCATTCTGCACCTGTGCATAAAGCCGATAATACCAATAATAACAATAATAAATAATAATAAGAAAAAAGCTTTAGATAATATAAAAAAACTATGCTGCTATATATCTTTTATGCTTGGTTTATTGCACGGAATTTTGAATTTGATTTTTATGTATTTAGTTTAATTCCCCTCATAAAAATTGACCGGATTAGTCTTTTTTGATACAAAAATTAAATTCAGCAGTTGAAAAGGTTAAATGAAAATAAAAAATTCAGTCTCGTGATAAATTAACAACCCTAAATCCATACCCATAACTTAAGTCATTGAATGCAATCAGACAATCAAAGTGCATGTAATAAATGAATAGAACTTTAGTATTCAAAAAAGTATAAGTAATCTCATGTGCTGCTATCCGGATATACACGTCTATCTTATTTTGAGTTTTTTTAAAAACAAATTCAAAAGTAGGTTTATTTATTATAAAAGATTATCCAATTATTTATTTAAAGTGACATTTATTTTTCTTTAAAAGTACAGTTTAGGTCAGCGAAGTCGTGTCCATATTTAAAAATCGCCACATGCTGGTCAAACTTTATAAAAAAAACGTAAATTTTTTTGCGTAGCTAGGAAGTCTTAAAAAGCAAATGAAAATTGGAAAACTCGTAAATATATTCCTGACTCCAAAACGTCCAATCTTTAATGTTAAAACTATATATCCAAAATTTCAAATTAGGCCTACGTTCGTGTTATGGTGGTCCTGCTGCGAGTATACATGCAAATGCAGTTAGTTTAAAGTGGTTGTTGTGATGCTAAAGGCATTGTCTATTCATACGTGGGTTCTGTAGCGCATTTTCCATTATGAAAATTAAAATTTACGGCAGATAAGAGTCGTACAATTTTCAATTTTCAAAATTGAATTAAATTTGCCTTGCGGCGGCTATTCATCAACGATTCTCATTTGCAAATTACTGAAACACTTCAGCAAGTGAAATCTTAGAAACATATTGGAACACATGCAAAGCATGGTCTTGTAAGAAATACGAAAATTGTAATAAACATTGCATAAGACGATACAGTACCATCATTAGTGTATTCGATATACATGAACATATATTTCGAAAAAGATGTATACATGCTGCAGGTCTCCAAAAACTTTTTAACTAAAATAGTGTACAAATTGTATGTACATTATATGGCATTAAAACTGGCATGTTTAGGAGAAGTTGTATAGGTCAGAGGACTGGATGGATAATAAGAATCGTATACATAAATGCATATGTAGATTCACCATATTATCATATTCAATTTTCAAAAAGGATCAACCTATTCTGCCTTGGAACAACCTATAAGTGCCTTTATAGAAACCAATGGTTTAATTTGTGAGCGTATACAGCAGGATGGAAAGAATGTGTTAAATGCACTAAACATGTTCAATATTGCTAAGTAATTTGACTTGTATCATATGACAGCAGTCATGTTTCATGCAAAATTATAAATCCGAGTAAATTACCATTAGCAACAGACTTAAAAGGGGATCCGAGTGCATTAAGTTTATGGCACAAAAAAATGCATTTTTCTGGACTAACTTCTTGGGACAGTTTTATCTATGTTTCAACGCAAGAGGCGCTAATGGCATTTTGCAAACGCAATTTTTCACACCCTAACTAAAAAGCTTTGGAAAAATATACGTTGAACCAATTACCGCAAAAATTAATACCTCTGCGTAACGTTGTTGACAGCCAATTAGAAATTTTAATAAAAAAAAATCAAATTGTCAAGTTTCACTCCGAATTCCATTTGCAAGTGAATTTGCTGGACAACTTCAATAACTTCCCTGATATTTTTTTAGCATGTTAACGTCCATCTTGCATGGATATGGCCTTTCGCTAATACATAGGCGTTTCTGGTTTAAGGGGGCTAATTTTCTTTTTGATTACGGTAAACCTGAAGGCATGTTCAAAATTATGATAGCCAAAAATAAGCAACACCTACTTCATTGCCCCCCATCACGGATGTACTTAAAAATGCTAATAATCGTGCACCAAGAAGTGCGTCTGAGGTAATATTATAGAAATCCGTGTCAAAAAGAGGCGAGTTGGTCAAGTAAATAGATAGGTGGCGCTTATATGCTCAGGGTATTTTTTTTTGCCAATTTTTTAAAGAGAAAATTAACAAATTTACCTGTCATTAAAATACGACAATTTGCAGCTTGATCGAATTTTATATCATGAAAATTGTCGAGAAAAACTTCATTTTTTGACAAGCTGTTTTACTTATCATACACTTAAATATTTAACAATAATGGGACTAAGTGACATTTTAAATAAAACGATCCAGTTCATAAAGTTAAAAATCCAGAAAACTCATGAAATACCCGGAAAAAACGAAGTGCATTAAACATGTAAATCGCTTGATTAATAGGGTAGACTACAAATGAGGCAGTAATTAGTAAAACAACCCTCCACTAAACCTTAAGTTTTTATGAATGCCTTTAATGTAATATACAAAGTATATAAATAATGTTTCGTTTTCTATTACTTTGATTGATCACTTGAAATTTACAGATACAACGTAGATAAAACATAACCAATAATTCTGACAAAGTAACATTTGATGAATTATATTTTTACTATATCATTCTATTGATTGCTATCGACTTAACACAATGATAAACATAAGTTTTTTATATTAAATGAAAACCCATTATCTATATCCAGAAGCATAATTCAGTTTAGCATTTTAAAACCT
>JAQGCC010004216.1:0-13558 GCA_034698905.1 Xestoiulus laeticollis | reverse complement strand
TTTTAAAAACAAAAGGGAAAAACAACAGCTTGAAATTCGGCCCCATCTTAACCATTGGGGATCATAGTGGGGATCGCCCCCTTAACAGTTTCCAAAATTAAATTAGAAAATAATTTAGAAAAAAAAAGCTTATTCCGGTATGCAACCCTCTTAAAGAAATAGGTAAGTTTTAACTCTTACTTGGAATTTCTTAATTAATTTTTCAGAGCTTTCTCAATGAATATTCCGAATCTACCTATACAAATATTGGCGGTTACTGAAAGCGGAGGTGCGAACGCCTTTTTTTCTTCCAATCTGTCCCACTCACTGATAACTGAAGGAAACGCGATTGCCGATCAATTGCAAGCTCACTTTATGACAGCAACCTCCACCGGCCAACAAAAAAGTAAATTAATTTTCGATTTTTAGCAATTTCATGCAATTTTTAGAACACGTGAAATATTGTGTTTTTCGTTTTCTGCAGCGGCGTTTTACACTCCTTTCTTCAAAGAGGTTTGGGACAAAAAACCAGAAATCGAGCAGGCATTCAACATGGAAGAACCTGCTCCTGTGGAAAAGGGATCTGGCCCGGACCAAGAAACTCCCGAAAAGCGAGCTCATCCGCCCTCTCCTCCGCATAGGCAAGAATCGTATCACACGCATACAGGTTCTGCTGATGGGTGAGCTTTCAATACTATTATTATACTATATTTAATTTATTCTCTTCTTTAAAATAGTCTGTTTTATCCTGCGTGTGGACGTATATAGTTATGAGTTTTGCTTTTGTTTAACACTAGGAGTGCTGAGTCTGAGAGTCATTACGAAAGAATGCCCACTGATGGAAGCCAAGGAGATGATATGGATGAGCCGACATCTCCCACATTTGTGGACGATAGAGATGTACCCCTCAGCCCCAGTGACGATAGTGATTTATATTACAATGTATATGGTAGAGAAAATGGAGAAAGTCTAGTCAAACCGAGCCAATTGCGCAAAAGGGGAAACCTACACGATGGTGAGAATTCTTTTATTTACATTTTACTCGAATTAGTTCATAAAATTATTTGTTTTTTAAACAAATTTTTGCACCGTTTTCAGTTGATACTTTTAAAACTCGAAAGATTCATTTGTTTTTAATAGGTTTTATAGTTTTTATAATAAGTGTTATGGTGCGAACACACCTAGTTAAATTTCCCATGAACCAGTCATCAGGCGCGTGTAAGCATCATGCAATTTCAATTTTAGTAGATAATTCGATGTCATTGGCCGTATTGTCATCCCATTTAAAGCTTAATGAGTTTAATTTCTTCTTCATTTCCATATTAATTTGTTATGCTATTTGCATTTTTTTAATTGGACACATTCGATGACATACAGTGCAGTCTTGGTAATTCCCTGTGCTATTCCGAAATAATATAACACCCCGACTTGCGCGAACTCGGAGTTACGCGGTCCTTCATTGTTTTAGATGCCTTAATAATCATTGAAAAATGTTCGGACGAAATTTCCAAAAGAAAAAATATTGATTGGTGTCTGGAAGAAACTTTGTCCATTTTGTTTTTTAAAAAACGAGATATAAACTACACATAAACTGATCATGTCACTCATGTGATAGAAGTTGTTAATCCAATTGTACACGGAGTTAAGCAAAATTTACGAAACTCTTTCATGCACTTCTAGATACAGTGAGTTGTTTGTTCTTCTCTGAATATCTTTATCAGGGGATCTAGGGGTCTTCTCTGGGTGTTCTAATTAACCGAACACACAATTTGTTTGGATTGATGAATTAATTAACTGAAAAATCCGTACTAAAATGAATGTCGTTTTCCCCTCTTTATTTACTAGCAGCTTGTGCTTCTCGTGCAAATTGTGATAAGTTTCACCCCATCTTCTGTCTGCCATTTCAGAGACTTTTTCCTTCTTAGCGGTGGGTACAGAAACAGTGGGTGGTGGTGGGACTGGTGGGGCCATTCCAGAAGAAAAGGGCTCTTATGCTACCATCCATCACGTGACAATGACGGCCACTTATTCCTACACAAGTGGTTCTTTGGATCACCCTCCACCATCCTATCATAGCCTTACTCGCCACCTCACTCACACCACCAAAACAACTTTCCCCGTAACGATGGGAAGGGCACCTAAGAGTAAATTTAGTGGAAGAAAGGCTCCGCCCCCATCTCTCGGGCCTTTGGTGCCCTTGCCACCCATTGCTCTCCGTTTGGAGGATGAGGACGACGATGAGGGTGAGGAGGAAGATGATTTTCCAAGACGAGCAGGTCACAGGCGTGGCTTTGGACCTGATAGGGGTGATTCTCTACTTAATATTCAGTTTCTGCTCATGTGTCAGTGATCCTCAACAAAGTATAGCATGCATGCTAGTCGTGCCTTTCCTTATAGGGAATAAAGGCCTTTCCAGAAGCATTTTTGTGCTGTATGCGTGAATGCGTAACGCATGAGTTTAATCCTTGCTTTGCAGGGTGATGATTTATGATACAAGTTTCCCTTTGCCCCCGTTCTGCTACAGATATGGCCTGATCCTATAGAGAATAATGTTCAGGGTTTAGGATTTAATATAATTACCCTTAATGTTATGCTCTCTTATTACAAAATATAATTTTCCATCAACTGCATGGATTGTTCCATTAGTGTGTCATGCAGGGATTTGGACTGTTCTTTTTCGTTTTCTGTGGCCAGCGTTTGAATTTGACTACATATTCCAATGGAGTTAATGCCATGCTTTTCATAAATATCATTAGGTGTAAAATGACTTATTTCTCCCCTTTTTATTCCCCTAAATGTCTGCCATGGGCTGCAGAAGGATTTGCCGTCTATCCGCCCCCTCAAACACCCCCAGAGCCTGCACCACCCGATACGCCCCCTAGACGACTGAAGAAAGCGACTACGCTACCTTCTGGTTCTCGTGCCAGTATCGATGATGGTATAATGTCCTTCTCAGACTCAAGTTTTATCTCCCATTTTCTCCCAGATACATGCAAATTTTGTGCGAGTTTTGTGTGATCTTGTATTTGAGTTTGTGCTGATATTGTGATTTTTTTTGGCATGCAGCCGATGATGATGATGGCTCAAGAGAATCTCTCACTAGAGAGACAGGTGATGCTGTTGAACAAAACAAAATAAATTACCATTTGTGTTTGGTTATTTTGCTGAACTTTAAAATGCATTTCTTGGAATAACACTCGGGGATATTTTTCTGGCAGGTTATTTTGATGATAATTTCTTTCAACCACGTAACCACCGCGATCATTGGGCAGAAAACGATGCCTTCCGTTCCTATACAACCGGTCGAAAACGGTTTGCACCGCCAACTAAACCCAAACCCGGAAAACTTCAGGTGAGGATCGCATTTTTCTCTTCGTCGCTTGTCCTTATTTGGAGGTTCATTGTGACGTTTGGTTTTTTAGCCTGGGAAACTGGACTTGAAGAATTTTGGAAATGTGACAAATGCTATTGCAAAGCTTAGTTTGGGATCCAAGGAGCAGGGTTCGAGCACCACGACACGGCTTGGCAAAAGCCACGTCCACGCTCCTTTAGCAACGCCAGAATCTGTGGAATTAGGATCTGAATATGCCCTTGTTAAGGTACGTTGGTGACAGTTTTTATTTTGCTAAATTACATTTAGGATATTTGGGTAGACATGTTATTGATAAAGAGGGTTGCATACCAGAATAAGCCTTTTTTTTCTAAATTATTTTTTTATTTAATTTTGGAAACTGATAGGAACAAATTAAATGTACGAGGACCTAGCATAAATATTCTATTATATGTTTAAATTTTTTGTTTATGTGTATGTATATTCCATTTCATGGAAATAGGTCTGAAAAGTTTATAAGTGCAGAGGGTCTGATAAACGTTACGGACTTATTTCCATGAAATGGAACAAATAATAGAATATTTATGCTAGTCCTCGTACATTTCATTTGTACATATCATTTTCCATAAAGAAATAATTTAGAAAAAATTGCTTATTCTGGTATGCAACCCTCTTAAATTTGAAATGAGTTTTGATGAGTGTTTGTAGTATTTTGTATATAAACGTGCAGTGAACAAATTTAAGTACTTTATAATATAGAAAAATAAATGGTTTTTTTATTTTGTTTAGGATGCAGTCCCTGTGTTTGGAATGAATGACAACAGCGATTATGCATATGCTACTGTCCAAGATGCCCTTCAAACCAATCGCATTCAGAGGATAAGACACTCTAGGCGTGAGGCTGGCAAAGGTAGGATTTACAATTGAGATAAATATTTTTAAATGTTCATTTCTCATCAAGTAGTCATTGAGATATGTCACTGTGAACATTAGTGAGGCTATCGAGTGTTGGTTAAAAATAATAAATTATTTGGGTAATGGGGAAAATAGTTAGTGGGATGAAATCTATCAGTTAATCAAAGCCAAATGACAATCCCGCATCGATTCAGCATTGACGGATTCGGACAGTGAGTGGAGCTCTTTGGAGAGACGTCCAAGGGACTCGTACAGCAAAGTCGGGCGTAAATCAGGACCCCATAAGAAGATGCGCAAAAGGAGGGGAATTCCCGTTGCCACTCCTCGTGTACCTCCTTTGCCATTCGAAGGTGGTAGCGGTGTTGGCATCGGAGGAATGATCAGAGGCAGAGATGGTGCGCACCATCATCCGTCTGCGAAGCATACCCTACCTCCATATGTCGGTGAAAGAATGATTGCTGCCCACTCACTCGAGCCCTTGGAAGGTATGGAATGTTACAGGAATGTTTGCTCGGTTTTGCATCATTCTTTTAAGCATGAAGGTTGATGTTGTATGGTCGTGTGTACTTCAATGCCGTTCACGTTTGGATTATGAATTTTATAATTGACGCATGTAAATTTTGAGTTTTATTTTTACATGCATTTGCAGTTTTTATTTATTTTTTATTTTATTGGCACGAGTGTGGAAAATATTTAGTTGTTTGTGAGTGCAGCTGCGTTATAGAGATTGGTAACATAAGAGGAAATATGGTGGCCATATTGTTTAAAGTAGCATCAGACAAAAATTAGATTTTTACTGTGGGTCACAAAATATTTCAAAAACTGAACAGTGGGTCAGCACCTCCCATGCCCAAAAATTAAGAATTTTTTTCTTTATTTCGAATTTAGCCAAATTTTAGTCTGTATTCCTAGCCTTCGTCAACTTTAAATTTAACATTAGGGTTACATATTTATTGATAACCAACTGAATAAGACTTCAAGTAAAAAATGCTTCTACAAGGCCATCGTACAAGATTCCGTGGGATGAACAACTCTTGTATCAGAATCAGTTGATTTAAGAGTATGTCTCGTTAACTTTGCAGGTGTCGTTTATACATTAGTTGTTGGGAAGAGATGGTGAATTGCTTTCATGCATGAGTATTTCTCTTTCAAATAAAATTGTAATTAAAACACTAATCTAAGCAATATACGATTTATAATGCCTATGCGCCATAGTTTTCCTGCATGTATTTTTTTTTCCGTTCTTGCCATGCCAAAATGTTTTTTGGTAACTTACATTCTTACAAATTTCTATGCAATATTTTAGTACATGCGTGTACTGCTTTTCTGGTTTCATCCTGAATGTTCTGTTCTATTCAATCCTCTGCTAAGTGAAAAAATGACGACTGAAATCTGCTGAAGCATAAGAACATTTTGAGACTATTTTGCCCATGTTTTACTGTTTCCCTTTCTTAATATAAATTCCACGAGTTTTAATTTTATTTCCCAACTTTAAAACAGTGTTTTAATTTCTAAATGTAATTTTAAAAAAATAATCACAGGGAATAAATGTTTGCGAATCTTTCTAAATAAAATGAGGGAGAAAAATTCAAAGATCTATCACTTTCAACAGCAATTTTAGTCTGCATTTTACTTTTAAAATGTGCAATGGGCTTAACTTTCTTCCTTTGTCAAATTGCCAGTTGGCAGTGGGTCACTATCCGAGGGTAGTGATGGGACCGATGGAGACTTTGAACAGTACAGCAAGTCTGTGCGTCCCAAACATAAATTCAAGCACCCTTTGGGGCTATCTTCTTCCTCTGCTGCTGTTTCTTCTTCCAAAAAGAAGCTGTTGCCCATCCCTGCTTACCTGGGTAACAACCTTCATCATCAATATGGCTGTCAGCTTACTTCTGAGAGTGATCTGTTCACTCCTGTTTGTAAGTGGCTGTTTATTCACATCTGTCTCTTACCACAAGTTAATTCCACATCTCCCATTTTTAGTGCCGTTCTTTTCAGTTACAATAATGTGAGGATAACTGTTTCTATTCATCTGATAGTGATTTGCAATCGAGAATTATTTACGAAATTTGATCGATAACATTTCAAAGGCGCGATTTATACGATAAGGTTTAATGGTACCGATTTTAATTACTTGCAGCAAAATTCTCAACAATGCCGGTAGCAGATGACTCAAATTATGAGATGTCTTCGCCGAAGGATTGCAATTCCCCTACTCAGGCAAGTTATGAAGCTACTCCCAATGTCAAGAGATGCCTACCGTAATTGTCAGAGGACTATGGTTTAACGTGAAACTGTTGCAACTTTCAGCTTGCTCGTCAAAAGGATGGGGACAAAACAGGTCGGCGGAAAGAAAAACAGAAAATGAAAGAGGACGAGAAGATGGAGAAAAGGCGGCAAAAAGAGGAGGAAAAACAGAAACGTCTTGCCGAAAAGGAAAAGGAAAAGTTGGAGAAGAAAAAGCAGAAGAAGGGTGCCGGCTCCGGTGGCACCCTTAAAAGCGGGACGCTGCCGCAGCATCTAACTCACCCTTTGGAAGAATTCGCACAGTCGGACGATAATCCCATTCCGCTCTTTCTGGAAAAATGCATTACATTTATAGAAGAAGAAGGTGCTTTAATGTTTAAAATAATTATTCAAACATCTATCCAATGCTACCGATTAAACAACTTGTTGTTAAGTTGTTTCAAAGCAATCAAAATCTTAATTGATTTATACCTTGATATGGTCGAGTTATAAATAATTTATATACTAGTATTTTCATTACTAGCTCATTTTTTCAATTTTTTTCGGTGTTTTTTAAGAAATATGTTGTCTAAATTAGTAAAAACCTTGAGTTTCATAGTATACACATAATTAGTATATTAGAACATAGTAATTAGTGCATAAAATTATCAGAAAAATAAATCTAAAGTCATAGGGATATCATGGGAAGTCTTCGTTCCCATATACATATATGTTTTAACACGTGCATATTTTTTTAGGACTGGATTCTGAAGGGATTTATCGAGTTCCTGGAAATAGAGCACATGTAGATCTTTTATTTCAGAGGTTTGAGGATGGTAAGGCATCTATTTAAAGTTTGATTGAATGCATAGAATTTTTGAATTTGGATACTTATCTGCCTTATTGTTTCAGATGCTAATATATCCATTAGAGAATTAGACATTCCAGTTAATGCTGTAGCCACAGCTCTTAAAGATTTCTTCTCAAAAAGACTTCCTCCTCTCATGTCTGTGGATGCCATGAATGCCCTCATCACTGATATTTCTTGTACGTATTTTTAGTTTTTGCATCCGTTCTCAGATTTGTTTTTCCCCGCAAGTTGTGTTTTTTAATTAAGCTACTGTAACTTCTTGAATAAATTCCCAGGGGTTTATTTTTAATAGTAAGGAACCTTGACTCGGGGTTTAATATTTTTATTCCCTCAAAATTATAAATGACAAAAACTTAAGAGGGTTGCATACCAGAATAAGCCTTTTTTTTCGGAATTATTTTTTATTTAATTTTGGAAACTGATATGAAATGATAACAAATGAAATGTGGTAGGATCTAGCATTAATATTCGATTATTTGTTTAATTTTTTTGTTTAAATATATGTATATTACGCTTCATGGAAATATGTCCGTAAAGTTTATAATTTTAGAGGGTCTGGTAAACTTTACGAACAAAATTAAATGAAGCGTAATATGCATTTATTTAAACAAAAAATTTAAACGAATGATAGAATATTTATGCTAGGTCCTACTATATTTCATTTCTATCAGTTTCCAAAATTAAATAAAAAAATAATTTAGAAAAAAAGGCTTATTCTGGTATGCAACCCTCTTAACAGAATACTGAAATCAGCTAGTTTCTTATTTTTTTTTTTTTTTTTTTTTGTGGTGAAATTATCCGGAACTTTCTGTAGTTTAATTCATGACGTCTAATGTTATTTGTATTTTTCTATAGCATTCCATGATAGAAGTCGAAGGCTTCTTTCTTTGAGGGATCTTTTAAAGAAATTGCCAAACAGCAACTTTAGGATTCTTAAATTTGTTTTTGCTCATTTTGTGAGGTAAACGGTTTTAAAGTTTTGTTATATATATATGCATGTTTTGAATGTGCCTGTAGCATCAATTTTTCTTGCTTAAAAAATTTCAGAGTGTCAGAGAATTGCAAATTAAACAGCATGGATAGTAAAAATTTGGCGATATGCTGGTGGCCGACCCTCTTGCCCATTGAATTCACCGACATGGGCGTTTTCGAGCGGATGAGGCCCAACTTGGAAGACGCTGTCCAAAACATGATAGACCAGTATAATTTTCTTTTCTGCGGCAAGGACGAAGTGGTTAAGGTGTGAACAACCGTATACCTAAGGATTGCTGGAACTTTCCTAACGGGTCTACCCCAAAAGGTCACAAGTTGAATATGCTCGGATTTGTGAACTACATGGTATGTAGGGTGGGGAACCTTGTCCAAAGAAAAATATGAGCATCCATGGTTGTATTGCCAACTTAGTCTGTTTTGTCATTACAAGATGCAAAAGCACTGTTCTAGTGTGGAATATGATATTATTATGAAATGTTTCATATTGAACATTTACGGTGAATGAGGCCAAAGGGCGCTTTGTTCAATTCTGTTGTAACTCAGTTTATATCGAGATGGAATGTATTTGTGTGCAAGTGTGAATGTATCAATGATCGGCTACGCAGCCACGAAAACTTCAAACTTCACCGCTTTTTTTTAAAAGCACTACGTGGTCATTTAAAGGTGGCTGGTTGATTTGTACAGTGATGAAAATATCTTTAGTTCCTCCCGCAAACCCCTTTTTTAAAAGAAATCTAATTTAATCCCCCCTCTATTTATTTTTCTTTTATTTTTAAATAGATAAAATTACTCTTGGTACTTAGAATAACATTCTATATGTCAAATGAACTTGCTGGTTTTTTTTCCCTGATTGACTATCAAACATGACTTCAGACTCCCAAGCAGGGTAACAAGGCTGGGAGGAAGGAGTTTGTGCTTGAAAATCATAAAAATCAATCAAAATGACCGACTCGGTCGGGGAATCGAACCCAGGCCGCACAAATTTTAATCCTTCATCCAGTTTTCATAACTCCGTGCCATTAATTTACGTGCCATAGTTCAAATGAGATGGCAAAACGAGCACGAGTTTTTACCCACCTTCTAGAATTGTTTATGTCTTCAATTTGCCATTCTCTAAAAGCTCTAGAAAGCTTAGAGAATGTTTTACTGGCAAATGAAATTTAAATTTAATCAATTTAACTACTTTTAAGATATTTAGATACGGTGATCCTGCAAAATTTTTCTACCGAGGCGATTTTACCTACTTTGAATAAAGGATCCAATGTTAAAGAGGCGATCTACTTTCTTCTTCAATATTATTTGCAGTTCTACTTAAAATTGTGCTTTTTTACCGTAGACCTTAATCAAAACCTGTGAATGCTCGCCGAGGGATTTGAAACCATTTCAATTGTGCAATTTTTGCAATTTTTTTAAGATGCTAACATCAATACCTGCAATGCTAATAATTTTAGATTGTTGGCTTATTTTATAGTGATTATTTGAAATTATTCATCTGACAGGTGACTTGTATTTTTATAGATTTTATTTGTCTTCCAATTATTTAAAAAAACAATATGACGAGAGCCCTAAATCAAATGTGAAAGAAAAGACCTTTGGTAATTTTGTAGCATTTGGTTTTGACATCTCTTTAAATAAATGAGAGAATTTAACATTTTACAAAAAATAATATAAGGCACCTTATGCTTATGGGCAAAAAATGTTTTGTTTTCTGGTAGGTAATTTGTATTCAGGCTATTAATGTTGGTTTACATCTTAAATACATGTTGCAAAATCATCTGTTGGTGATTTAAAATTTGCAAGCGTTTCTATATGAACAAGAATTGAATTACACTCTGGAGTGTTATACAAATTATCCCGTAGAAATTACACAATTCGGGTACAACTAAACATGAAAGTTTACTGTTGCAGCAGCATGCTCATGAATATTTATTAATTTGTAATCTAAATTTTTACCGTCTATCTGACATACTATGTCTGATTCTTTATGTTCAGTATCATACTTTCCTACTTCCCATAACCTATTAAATATGTTGAGCCACTGACTTCCTAATTGTTAATAGCACTTACTGCATTTAATATCACAATCACTAAATTCGTTGCCTAAGTTAGATAAAAAAAAATTAGATGATATTTTGAATTTCTGGACAAGATTTATTTGAGCATGAGATAAAAAATGCTTGTTTATGTATAATAATTAAACGTATAATGGTTTTGCTGAGTTGGCTAAGGGGTAAAGAATTGGCTGTTTGCATTTTGGAGAAACTGAAGGATTGGCTAATGATGGACTGTGGTTTTCTTGGTCTTCCACGGTAGCTTCCATAACTTTGAAATTAGTTACATTTACCCTTGTCACTGTTTTTCATATTCCAAAAATGAGAAATCAGATGAAACCCTGTTTGAAATTTTTGTCAAGCATAATGTTCTGCTCCATGACTTAATTTTATGACATTTTTACTATTGACTGGAGCGTGTGACCTAATCTCTTGGAGGAATTTGATCTTTACATTGCCTTAAAAATTGGGTACTTGAAAATAGCGCTGCACACAGTAACAAAAAAATGTAAGCCTTTTCCCAGTGGTCGGATATTCTTTTCCTGATCATATATGAATTTTGTAGAAAAGATATCTTATTAGAAAACGATTGTGTACATAGCATAATCATTAGCGTTTTTGTACGCTATTCGGACAATGAAACGGCCATCCTATGTGGTAAAGCGTCATTTGCTTTTGTTTCTACGTTATTTCTCATTATTAAAAGAATTCCAAACAAAAGCTTATGTCACACACACTAATCTTCTGTGAAGGGAATTTGTGAATGAATGTGTAAATGTGCAACTTTCCAAAATACGCCTCAACTGCATGATAATGGGGTTATTATGCAGTGGACACATGCACTCTGTAATTTTTAGATCATTGCGTTTCGTAATTTGAATGTTTATATGGGAAAGAGGAGCATTGGAATTGCCACGAGTGCCACTCCTTTGAAAATGTTTCAGTTTTCTAATTTTAACCAAGATTAGGCCTATTTGTCTAAATTTTACGAATTCTTTTTTAATAAATAAAAAAGAAAAAAAGTCGTTTTTTCTCCTTGCTGTCTCCCCCACGTTTCTTAACCTGTTAGTGTCGAATCCGTTCCCATCCATACGCTATTTCCTACTAATATCATAATCCGTGTATTGCACTTTGCCAACTTATGCACAACTCGTTGACAACTGACAAATCGAAGCTCTTTTCTTTCCCTATTTATGTGACCTAATCTGTTGCGATAGTTGCGGACATCTTAAGATTGAGGCTCGAGTAGTTGAATCCACACAACAGCTGATGGTCATGACAAGATGTGCTCATTTATCGCATTTTGAACAGTTTCGGTAAAGTTGTGTTTTACAAAGAAGAGCTGCGCTCCTTAATATGCCTGCTGCCGAACTTGAACCCGTACGCCAGTATATCCCTCTTAAGTTGTCCGTGCCTATGAAGCGTTGTCACAGGTTACTTTTATTCCTAGATACTGCTTTTATTTGCTGATTATGACAGTTTTTTCTTAAATTCAGGCCACCATCTGTCATCACGTGTTGTTTTTTGCTAGTCTCGTCTCAAAATTTAATGGTGCCATTTGGTGGTAATATATATCTATTTATATATAATAGATAGGTATATATGCCATTTCTTGCAAATAATTGTCGTATTTCCTCATTTTTGGTTTCTTGTAAATATTTGTTGTGTTTTTAATTTATTTTGGGAGGCATAATGATTTCCCTCAAATTTAGTACGTGTACATTGTGGTTTTTTTTAATTGGAGGTCTAAAACATGAATTTTTATAAAGGAATAAAAGAAATAAAAATAAATCGCTGTGGAAAACAAGCACCAATTCTAAACACAAAATAATAATTTCTTAAATTTTTAGCTCATTGGTTTTTTGTGGATTGCAGAGGTCATCCGTAAAGGCAAAAGCTATTAGAGTAACTACATGAGAAACTGCTTCATACAATTTTTTAGAAGTTTAGCAGAAATTTTATCAGTTTAAAAAAACTTGCCCGCTGAATTAAAATCCATTGTGCTGGGAGGAAAGGGTCACGAGGTTTAAGCAACACAATTTGGTTTGGCTTGCAACATTATATACACATCAGTCTTAAATTTAGAGCAATTAAAGTTTTTCAAAAAATTTAAATTGTCTGTGAATCCTCTTCACCTTGTGTACAACATTTAATATTTTCCCATACATTTTAATTTCAACCATGTTTTAGTTCAGGGGTGTTCAACATTTGTTCAACAAATCGTTGCAAATAAGGGACTAACTTCCCCACCCATCCCATTCCCAAAAACCTTGAAAAATCCTTTTTAATTTCAAAGTTATCTAAAATGCATCATCTGTATGATGTATAACTAGCCTTCACCAACTTTAAATATAAAATCAGCGATACGTATTTTTCGATGTATCTGTCCAATATCTTTAAAATAAACAGTAAATCATAAAAGTTATCAGAATAAATGATAATTCAAGAATTAATAAACCCCTCTGGAATTTTAAATGGAGTCGACAATCCCCCCCCCTTTTTTGCAGATTATTAATCCTGGGCTAAAAACACAGTACACGTTTTGTCTAAAGCTTTTGCGTCATTTTTTTTCTGCTCTGTCCCTTTCAATCTTTTGTTCTGATAACTTTAATATTATTTACTGTTTATTTAAAAATAATTTTTTTGTAACACCCTGTATAATAAGCTTTGAATTCAACAGTCAACATTTTTTTTGTTTCTTCAGGATTCAGCTTTCGTGATCATGAATTTAAGAGTGAATCCACACTTTTAAAATATTTATTTTAAAATCTTGTGGAATTCAACCTAATTGCTCCTGCTGTTGTTTTCTTCAGAACGTATTTGGATTGCTTCTGTTGAAACACAGATTTTAGAAAAGATAGATTTTTGTTAAATTCTATAATTTTAGGGCACAGCCAATTTATTTTTCTTATGAAAATGTTCAGGTAATTTTTGAATTAGTAAATAAAAAAAAATTTTAAATTTCGCGGGTGTATTGCAGGATAGTTTTTACTGCAATACACCCGCGAAATTTAAACAAAATTTTTATTTATAAATTTAAAAATTATTTGAATATTTTTATTTAAGGCTGAACTGCACACCCCCATTCCTATGGGGAAATTTTGATACAGACTTTAAAAAAAGTACTTCTTATAATACAAAAATAAAAATTGATAAAAATGCAGTATTTTTGTGGCTCCTACTTAATCAAAA
>JAQGCC010004215.1:0-13564 GCA_034698905.1 Xestoiulus laeticollis | reverse complement strand
TTTGGGTTAGGCAGCGCCGCAGGCCGGCGTCTCCTGTGATATCCCTAGCGTGGCGGTGAATTAACAGATAAGAACCGGATAATGATACGCATATGCTTGCCAAGTGGATAAATTGCGTGACCTAACAAATTGAAATAGGACAAAATTACAGATTTTTGCAACCAGAAATAACAGTGGAAACAATGCGTCCTGATCCTGAAAGCGATTAATTGAAGCGCCATTAGATTTCAAGGAACCATAAGCCCTTAAAAATGCATTAAGATTTCGTAAAAATTATTTAGCCTATCTTGGTGAAAATATTGCTTAAAATTTTGACAAAATTAAGTTTTAACATGGTAAAAATGTTTGTTTTTCCAAGTACTAAACTTGTGAAAGCTTCAATTTGTATCAAGTCATTTCTTGTAAGGTTTGATTAATCTACTTCTCCTAGATAGTTTTAAGTACCGGTAGTATATAAATTATCAGAATCTTCAAAATCTTAAGTTAGTCCTGTCTAAAATTCCCTCGTTTATTCTGTTTTTTTTTTTTGGTAAACGACTTTATATTTTCAGCGAAACTTAAGATAACTTTAGTCTTTCGCAGTGATTTGAGATGCAGATTTCCATATAATCTCGACGCCCATTATGGCCTTCATTATTATCTAAGCCGACGAAAGTGCGATAATTTTGCACTTTTAGTCTTTGCCTCGCGTATGTTTATCGATTAAAATGTGCTTAGTAAGCTGATACGGAATAAATTAAAGCTCATATCGCAAATGGGTCATATTAATTTGTCATATATTCATTATGCAATATGACACGGTTGCATCCCATTTTGCCATTTCACGTTTCTCTATTAATGCTATTTAATCCTGATATACGTCATATCCCTATTTGATCTTAGAGATTGTTGAAGAAACTTATAAAGACGTGAAATTTTGTAAGAAAATGTTTATTTTAGTGAAAATACAATTACATATGTGTTCTAGCTACTGATGTTGTTAGATTTTAGTTACGACCATTTTTGCACTGAAAACCCAAATTATAACTTTAGCTGTTACACTTAAAGGGCAAAATGTCAAATTAGGAAAAGAAAGATAATGGTATGTTTGTATGAAAGCAACTGTTTTCGTCTTCATTGTGAATAATTTAAATTGTCACAATGTTTTTTAACGAAAAATGGTAGGTAGCTACACTGTGGTTCAACGGAATTTTATAACTTCAAGATTTAAGAAAAAGTGGTGTGGCACTCATTTTTGATCCACCCTGTATATTTTATGATGTATCTCTAAATGCTTTAAAATTCGATCCACGTTAAAACTCTGAAGCTGGATCAAAAAGTCAATCTGGGTCTCTATGATATTAATCAATTAAAACTTACTAAAACGAAGAGACGAATTTTGATAGTGAATCAACCATTTTATAATTTTTTTTTCAAAATCGTGACGTTTGATAAGTTGATAACAATTCAGTAGACCTAAACCCTTCTTAACCGTAATAAAAATGTAACGATTTAAACCAATTTGTCTTATTTTAAATTTGTCTAAAGACCAGATAGATTTTGTGACCGGTCTAGTCCCATGCTTGAGGATAGATATCTAGCCGCTTAAATGACGTCATCAGAACGTGATGACTATGTATGAGAATTTAAACTATTTTTGTCCGATTTTTATTTTATATAAGGTAAGCCAGAATTCGTGACCAGTACTTTTGTAGCAAACAATCCTATCATTTTGTGACGCTAACTGAATTTGACAAAATATTTATACAGGATGTCCGAAGATAAGTTTCATTCCACTTTTGGAAGCATTTTGTTTCACTTATTTCAACATATTTGCCGGTTTATGTATAGATTTTTTATAGATATATTATTGTATATGTATGAAGCGAATCAAATTTATTCATGTGCTCATTTTGTAAAACCACCTTGTCAAAAAAAGGAGAATTTAAATTAATCCGTTGATGTGGTTTCCTAATCATGTTTACCCAGTGGCTTCACGAGTTCATTTTCTGGTTTAAAATGTGTTTTTTGTCATGTGAATAAAGGCCTAATTTCGATGCAAATTTTCATAAGATTAACGTTTTGAAAGTGTGAAATTACATTATACTAATGGATTGCTCATGAACCTATTTTGGGGATATTTTAATGACACGAGGCAAATCACATTAACTTTTCATTTTATTTCCGTGGGGGTAACACCAAATGTGCGTTGAATAAAAATGCATTTCTTGATTGATTTTCAGCTAACTATTGTTCAAAATGCTAAATTATCCCATTTTGTAATATTAGTCATGCTTTTTTTTAAATGGAGTGTGATCTCATTTGCCATCTGAAGGGGATTCAAATTGTGCATTTAATGGGTTGGAACATTTTTTTTTCAATGACTTCTATGCAAATAGTCGCTTATTTCACTCTTTAGTTATTAAGAGAGCCCCTTAAAAGCCCTCTGTGTTTGATGTCATCATTCAAATGTCCCTGTGATATATATCTCAACCTATTTCCGTTATTGAAGCTCAACATTTCGCTTGATTACATAGAAGGCAGTAAGCTTAAATGGGCATCAAAAAGATGATAAAATCCTATGTTGTAAAAATTTTGGAAATGGCTTTTTCTAGAAATACTGCTTTAAGTACATTACATATCGGCGAATTTTTGTTAACCTTATAGTATTTCTTATATGTATTCAAATATATTCATGATATACATGGGATTTTCTTATTAATTTCGCTACCCTGAAATATTGGGTTTGAATAATGCATTAAATGCAATTCTAAAAAATTATGGACTTTATAATTACATTGTACTTTAATTTTCAAAAATTGTTTGGTTAATTTATACCTCTATTATCTGTATTCAGTTTTTGATGAAATTCTTAAATGATTAACAATTGATAAGCACTTTCATGAAATGTATCCTGTTTTATCATATGGTATACAATATATTTTTAAATTTTACACATTATTATAGTGTCAATTAAACTTTATCAAGTGGCTTTCCTTTTTATTTAATTTTGGCACAATTTTATGTCTCATCACCCTTTTTTTAGTTAATTTGCCAAAAAATGTTTAAAAAGCATTCATGTTTCAATTTCAAAATAACAGAAAGTGATATAGTTTCAAAATAACTGAAACATATGATACAAAAGTTTAGTATCTGGTGTAATAACACGGTCTTAAAAATACATTGTTTAAAAATGTGTTTATTGCAGAAATTTTAACCTTAAATCTTAGGATTTTTTAATAAGTTTAGAAATTTTTGTAAAAATGTTCATCTTTTGATTTTATTTAGGTGTTAAACAACAGGGAAACCATGTTTGTACAATTTAAGGACTTTAGACACACATTTACAATATAATTAAATGTTGTTACACCGGATTCAATTTCTTATATAATTTTAGCTTTGTTAACATTTTGCAGATTGGGCATTTTATTAAATTCATTTATTATTATCATATTAAATACAGATCTGGCTTAAAAAGTTTCTCAAGTTTGGTATAAATTCAATGTATCTAAAGACATTATTATATTCAAAAATTCAATTAAAGCACACAATAATTAATAGCAAGTTTAAAAACAAACATAATGCTGTTTTTAAAGTGTCCTAATGAAAAATTACATAACATTATTTAAATTTCACCCAAAAAATATGTCCACAATGCCACAAGCGCATAAACTGAGGGCATATTTGATGTGATTAAATAATGATTTCAATCAATAAGGACCTCTGACAAATTAATGAGTGTGCCCTTTATTATCTAGGATATAACCTACACAAAGGAGTGTATAGGAAAAGTTGTACGTATTTGGCCCTTAATTATCATTCGGCCTGATTTTTCTTTCTGTCCACTTCGTTTAATGCCCCTTAGTACCGCCACTTTCCACCTTGATACCGCCATGATGAGCCCATTACCCCTTCCTTTTTTCATGCCCCTGCAATCCCCCATGTATGATTCCCTAGACTCCCATTGTAATCTATTGTACCACCTGCGCGCCTCATTAAATATGCTTTTTTCCCTACAGTCACTTCCGTCCCCACCAGAGGGCCCGTCAATAAAAGTACAGTGAGGGGAAATCGAAAACAAGTACCCCCACATATATTAGTAACGAGCTAATATCTCCATCTTCCCCCTTCACTACCCCTCTCTTTAAATACCCTTAGCTGCCCCCTACGTTGGGCTTTCCCTTAGGACATCCGTGTATGTGAGGTTTGCCATATGTGCAGGGGCACTTTAACATGTGGGGGCCATTAACGACACATGATGTTCATGGTTGGTCCTGCATATCTTTTGAGATGTTCAAAGTAAGCAGCCTCAAGCTAACATCTTTGGCTCACGTTAGTTATAAACTGCAAAATTTCGTCACGAAAAGAAAGATGCTTTTATGCTTTAGGCTGCAGGTCAGTCCCTTGTTTTGGAAATGCAATTTCTTGGTACAGTAAATAGAGATTTTCTATTTATTTTACTTATATGGTATTATATATTATGAAATAGTGAAATAGTTAAGAAGGGTGTTTTTCATAGGTTATCCTTACCTGGAATTGTAAGATGGCGCTTTGTATACTTTACATGTATTTGTGGTAAATCTTTATTTGTTTTATACAATGCAGTGCTTTATTAGCAAGATAAAGCAACACGTTTAAATGCTTACCGTTTACAATTCCGTTTCAAAATATTACGTCAGCTATGACACTAGACTCAGAGATTAAGCTGTCTGCGTTCAAAGGGAACGTAAACGACAGTTTCGAATTGCACATAGGCCTAGCTGTCAAATATTTTACGTTTACGTGAACGTGGAAAAAATACATTAAAAATGACAGTGCTGTCAGATAACTTATCCTGTGTTTACGTTGAACGAAAGAAAGCTTAATCTCGCTATTGAAGGGATATCGTTTACGTACATGTTAACGATGTTGATGTCATTTTTTTAAACGGAATTGTAAACTGTTAACATTTCAACATATTGTTTCTTTATACGTAGTGGGATTCACACCGGTACATACGTGCCCAAGTAGCACACAATATTAGATCTCAATTGGCCTAATTTTGGAGCAATATTGGTTAAATCTCGTCGTATTGAACACGTGAGGAGATGGGCTTTTCGGTTGCATTTTTATATTCAAATATCTATATATACATGTATACATGTATACTGGTCTAATTGTCTGAATTGTGCACATTTTGTAATATAGCAATATCACCCCTACCCATTTTTGCATCATCAGAAAATAGCTTTTCTAAGCAGGGCATTGTGGGTAAATCGTGCCTGCTGATTATTGTAATAGATAATGTTTTAAATGGAGCGTCCTACGATTTGTACAAAGCAGAGCATTTCGGCTAGTGAAAGCTTTAAAAAACATCAAGCAGGCAACGCTTTTCACGCGTAATTAGATGTGCGCATGCGCGCATCTAATTAGGCGGGAAAAGCGATGCCGGCTTGTGCTTAACAGCGCTCGTTGAAGAAGCCTAATGTTTAAGATTTCTTATGAAGTCAGTTTAGGAAAATGCAGGTTTTCTTTACCATGCACCCCTTTGACAATTTTAGAGAAATAGTCTTAAATAAGCCTATAAATCTAGGGTATCTTTATATTTCCATGCATGGAGCTCGTCTCATCAATTCGTGGTTTTATGGGATTAAAATTTGTCATATTTTCATCGCGAAATTATATTTTCTTTGGCTCGGGGCGCTTTTTTCATGCAGTTCCGAATTGAGAAACACCCGAATCCATTTTGTGTGGGAGCATAAAATTTTAGTGAGATCACTAACCCCTACAAATGTTTCCTATCTGATGGCGGCGGCGTACGAATCCACTGGAAAACGGATATCCGTTTTATATTCCCTTCGAGGCAATAGGCAATACAACGAAAAATTTGATGCTGTTCTATATACTGCCAGTATTTTTAAACGTCACTTACACCGGCTTCAGAAAATGGGTTAAACATGAGACGCATTTTTGTTTTCTCGTCTTATTCAGAAAATGATTGAACACGTTTTCTATTTTGTCTTAGACGAAACTACACAATTAGAAAAAAAACATTTGATTATTATAAAAAGAGTTATTTTTAATATCTTAATTAGAAATGCAAGTCTTCTCAAATTTATCCAATATACATGTATGTGTATTGCTTACTCTAGTATCCCGTATATACAGTACATTAATTGGAACATTGGAGAGATAAAGCTGCACGTACGATTACGATACGTTTAGGATTAAAGCGTTATCAACAGCAAACACGCATGGGTGGGTGCAAAAAAGATGCATCGCCATTTGTTAAAAGACAGTATTACGCATCATAATTTATCGTGCAGCGTTTTCAATTTTGTCTTAGACGAAATAATAGGTGGATAAAAGTGGATAAAATGCGTGATCGCGCCAAATTATAAGCAAGGAAAGAAAGTTTTTTTTTTTTTTGCAAGAGCTTGTGTATAAGTGCATGTATACATATTAATTAGCTGAAATAACGTCAAGCGCATAAGTGAACATGTAAAACAATGTAAAGAATTTGTCGGAAGAATTTCGTCTAAGACAAAACAGAATATTTGACCAATACTTTATGAAGTAGGCCCATATATAACGTCCATTGAATTTTTTTCCCGTCCAGATCTCCCCTATTTTGTCTTCTGTCGCCACAATAGCGTAAATTAATATTATTATGTGCATTTGGATGAACGTCTTAATTTAGAAACGTTTTGTGTTTGGGAAACTGTTCAAATTTGATGAGGACACCATGTGTGGCACAACAGTTGATATTAAATAGCGCTAAACGGTCTTACAAAGCAATACAGAAGCATTGTTATTAGGGTATTAACACTTGACCCTTGAGCTAAACTCATAACAGGTTCAGTAATCTTGGAAAAATGGCAAATTTTGACAACAGATGGAACAGCTAGTTTATTCCCCCTGGACAAAATTAGTATACATTCAGCCAGACTGCTTACCGTTCAAACCCTGGTTTACACATAGCGTTTTGTCGTCAGTCTTGCGTGATCATGAGGACAATTATTATCAATGACGATTTCTGATGATCACTGATGCAGGTTTTAAGCCTTGCCTACAATACGTTTTGTCGTCAGTCTTGCATGATCAAGACGGCAAAACGATGACTGAAAACGGTATTAAGCCTGGTCTGCACAACATTCTGTCGTCTGTCTTGCATGACAACACTATCAAAGACGATTTCTGATGACCACTGAAGCAGGTTTTAAGCCCTGCCAACAAAACGTTTTGTAGTCAGTCTTGCATGACAACACTATCAAAGACAATTTCTGAAGATCACTGAAGCAGGTTTTAAGCCCTGCCAACAAAACGTTTTGTCGTCAGTCGTGCATGATCAAACGAGAAAAACTGACGTATGATCATCACTGAAACGGGCTGTAAGAATGGTCTACACAACATTTTGTCATCATGATCAAGCAAGACTGACGACAAAATGTTAACCGTGTTGATCAGGCTTTAGACGAAATAAGTCATTCAAATTTCTGATAAAATGCGTGACCTCGCCAAATTTAAAGAGGATAAAACGCCAATGGATAGGGCATTCAGCTTCTAAATTTAAGTCGGGTCAAAAAATATTTTTTATATTTGAGATATCTAGCAGCTGAATTAACCTTAGCTTAATCCAACATGTATACACACTCTCACGTATATATTACCAAATATGTGTCCGATTCGTATAAGACAAGATAAAACTCGTGACCAGCATACATTTAAAAAAAAATATTCAGAATCTTTTTGAACTTAAATGTTGGAGAAAGTTGTTTTGAATTGATGCAACTAGCTTCGTTTATTGTATCCTACTTTAAATTCTAGTTTTTATGGTTATTATTAAAAGGGTTTTTCTATAAATTAATGCGGTAGGCGGTTCTGTTATTCACGCTTTAAAATAATACATCTAAAAATAGTTGTTTTTATTTGCGTGATTAATGCTACTATGTTGCTGTTGAAAAAGAAGAAAAATATGCAAATGATATATAGTGCATTTGCGTTGCTCTATTGAATTTTAAGCGGATAAACGGATTGGCACATTAATAAAAGAAATCCATAGACAGTTCCCCTCATAAGAAAGTGTAATAAAGCTCATTTGAAGGACTGTCGATGAGTTATAGTACTATATTCAATGTTTTGTTTGTGCATAATTCATTTTGCACACGTACTTCATTGAAATTCTAACTTAATTGGTATAATCCTACCACATATGCTACATCGATGTTAAGCTTTCGCAATTGTGGCCTTAATTGAAATTATTTGAGTTGGAGAAAATGTGGAGATGAAACATATGGTCAAACAAAGACACTTAAGTTGTGGTCTTGTAAAGATGTTGTCTTTTCTCCCATCATTATGTTGGAAATTCCCCTCTCTGAAGGTTTTAGACATACGATGTGAAGGAAAACTACGACAGCGAAGTGTTAAAATACTGCAAATTTATCTTTAAACAAATGTATAAATAATTATTAGTACAGTGTACATGCATATTGTATTTTTTTATTACTAATTTTCTTATCAAACAATTTCATAACAGTCACCAGAATTTACCCTTTTTATCACTGTGATGAGATGTAGTTGTACTACAATTTTATAGTTGTTTGGTACATTTTAGCATTTTGGTATATTTAACTGTTTAATTTTTCTCAAAATTTTGTAAATTTCTAGTATTGGGCACTAATTAATATTAAATAATATTAATAATAAAATTACTACATCGATTAATAGTTTATTTTATTTTTGTTAGTCTTAAACTTGTATATTACATGTATATATATTGTATTGTACATTATATCAAAATATGAAATTGTTATTTATGCACGTACATGTATATAACATTTAAAATACAGAGCAGCTTCTTTAGAAAAAATATGGTATTTTGTCGTGAGTGTGGTCCTTGAAAATGCAATGTATAAGCCTTGAAATCCTTGAATTTTTCCGTAAACTTTACTATACACCCTTATTTTGCTTTAATCCCAGTTCATGCAAACATTTTCATAACATTACACAATAAACAAAAATGCTGTAAACTTTTTATCATAGTTTTAAGTTATTAAATAATGCAGTTTCATGCCAACATTTAGAGAAAGGTTAATTTTGTGAAATTCTAACGAGAATTACAGGGCATTCATTATAGACAAAATTCCAGATCCAATTACAGGGTCATATTTTAATAATGGCAGATAGCTAGTCAGATTTAACATATTTTCATACAAGATACAGTGATAGTTCTTTCATTTGCAAATTTTCAATCATTAAGCAAGATTTCAACCCGGGTTGCACAGATGTTTATTAAAAGTTATTTGCTGATTAAACCTGGCCTCAAATGACTATTTTCATCGTTATCAGTTATTTAAAATTCATTTTATCTCTGAATATATATAACGGAAAGCCATGCAATCTGTTACACTAGTAATTTATTGAGCGTCGACATAGTGCACAATAATACACGCTTTCCAACTGAATATTTCATTTCTTGGACTACTGTTTATACACCCAATTATAATTGAATTAACGAGGCTACTCAGGCTTGAGTGGATATAATAATGTTTAGGCCTATTGGGGAAAGGGAACATGTGGAAATCAATATGAAACCTAGATAACATCGAAAGCTGCAAATTGTGACTCCTTTTTTGTGTGCTTTGGAAACATGGCATGAATTTGCGAGAGAAAATTCAATTAAATAAAATGTTGGGACATCATTAATATATATGTGCAACAAGCATAATTATCATGTTAATTGTTAAGTTTTTACATATTTTTTTTATTTCGAAGGAGGGAGCAGTAATGATAACATCTTATGTAGATTTTTAATTAAAATGAGTGATTTCAGGGGAGAAATAAAAATCGTTTGTCCTTCACCAGATTATTAAGTGACGTCCTTGATTTCAAACACGCAAATCTGTAGGGAACATTAAAAGCTAAATCATATGAAATATACATGTACTGAACCATAGAAGGGGAAGTGCGAATTGTATATTCGTTTTTATTTGAACATTTGAAATCAATATAGCCGCCATCCCGTTTTATATTTTGTCTTAGATGAAATAATAATCTATTGAAATTTTGTTGGAGTATGTTTGCACATACATGCAGAATGGATAAAATGCGATAAAAAGAGGATAAAAACCAGATTGTATTCAAACAATAAAGGTACTCAAAACTACTTTAGTTTAGAAGCTGGTTCGCTTAAGTCTTCATGCATGCTCAGTATAATCATTTTGTATCCACATGTTGTCACTTGTATGACAAGGGGCCGTCCATAAATGACTTCAACAATATTTTGCAAGAAATTGCACGTCCCCTCCCCGACTAAATCAACAACCGTCATATGAGATCCCACCTATATACATGTACGCCAACAACTTGAATAAATTTGTCTAAACACGTAAATATTGTTTTGACGCAGACCGAGGATACTAAGGTACCCTTTTTAGTTTAAAAATCAAAATCAATACCAAAATGTGTTGACTGAATACATAATAGCAAGTGAGTCTGTATAAAATCCAATTCCTTGTTGACGTCAACTGAGCCTTGACCCCCTCCCCGATCAGCTGTTGACGCCATTTATGGACAGCCCCAAACATGCTGGGAAGACATTTGTAGTGGCGAGTCCATGCTATCTTATCACATCTCAGTTAAAAACCTCCTTGTTCTTTATTAAAATCCACGAAGCCCTAAGCAGTTTTCATTACTAACCCCTACCACAGTTGATCATACATTTGAGTGACACTTGAAAAATAATATCACCTATTGCCAATCGACCCCTGTACTGGACCCAATTGACTTACATATGTAGCTGGTTTGCAGAGGTGTAGTGAGGAAATTTGGTGCCCAAGGCAAAACACCGAAATTACCATACTCTCTGCCTGCACCCTATGGAGCAGTTATATGCATTGTTTCCAAACCTAATCATTATCAGTCATAATATACTTATTAAATATTACAATTTAATTGCTATACTAAAAAGTATAGCCTCTGGGCGCCCCCATGCCTGCAGGTGGGAAATTTTGAGACTCCCAGACGTTGACCTGTGTGTGAAGGTCCTAAGTGGCTCTATTGAACATGTGCACCACACGCTCATGGGTTAAATGTCAAATGACTCATCTGCTCAAGTGAAGTGATTTGAGTAGCCTACCCCTTTAGATTACTTATTACCTTTGGGGCACTTAACCCTGCCAACCATTCTGGAAAATACACAGGAAGGGAAATACAGTACAACATTTCTAGGGGTTATGAGTCATCCTATCCCTGCATGATGCAAGGTACTGCGTACATATCAAAAAATACATTTTCACCCTTAAACATATACATGTATGCTAGCTTCGCTGTCTAAACGGATAATGTAATAAAACTCTGACAGTTTCAGTAATATCCATCATATGAGGATATGTATACGTCGTGTTCGTTTTAGGTTTGTTTGTAGGTTGAACTTTTACTGCAGAGTTCACGGGATCTAAATGTTGTTCTAAGCCTTTCGCTCTATGAAAACGTGACGCTAAGGTAACCTTTCGTACTAACCCTTGGTGCTGGCACTTAGTAAGCCAAGGAGCTTTTCTATGTTGATTTTTATTGGTATTACCATGGTAATGGCTTGCCGGTGAGGGAGCGCTTTACTACATCGCCCTGTGTGCAATTTCATCACCATCTGGTGTAAACCCACTCGTTTTATGGAAATGAGCAAAGGGCCAGATATGTACGCTCTTCTGCTGTAAACTGTAATTCAAACTGAAATACGAAAATGCAACTTGGCCGAGTGGATTTCATGGGTGCAATAGAAGCGAAAATGGGCTCTTCTTCATTCACATCGTTGTTTACCAAATGCAAACTAAAAAGATAACCATGTGCTTTTATATTTACTTCACACTTACAAATTGGTCGCATTTGGATCTGTTAAATTGTTCTCTAACAATAGCTGGTGATTCTGTTGGAATATTTGTCATCTGAAATTCAACCAAAGTTGAATGACACCTGGTGTAGGACATTATGGTATAGTACAGGTGAACTTCGATTTTATGACACTATTATATGAACTCTCTAATTTATGAACTCATCAGCACATGACTCCTGCCGGCCACATGGTCGCTTTTTGGCTGGCGCAGACCTCAACGTTGGGAAAATTAATTATAAATGCAGATATGTAATTATATAAATGGGAATTGGCTGTGACAATGAAAATGGGGAAACAGACTAAGATTCATGATTTTATCAAACCTAGCTGCCCAATAAAAGTGATATTTATGCACTGTAGAGATGTATATTATAATGTGATAAAATAACTTTGATTTCTTTTTAATTATTGACTTGTTTCCTATTGTTTTTTTAAATTATGTGAAAGGGGAATTCCGTAGTGCTTGCACCTCACATTTTCTTATAGCTTCGCGCTGTGCATAGGGAATTTCCCTTGTTGTTGAAATCTCAGGCAAATAAAATACATGCATGTACCAGTATGTTAAGCCTATATATTCTTGTTTCTGGTAAGTTTTTAACATTTTTAATTTATTGATTATAACTTTTAAGGGAATGAAAATAATTTTAACCCTGAATCTAGATTAAACTGTGATCTCCAATTAACCCCGGGTCAATGCTCCTTACTTTTAAATAAACCCCCGGGGTTTAAACACTGCTTAAATTCTCTTACTGTAGTTTCGTTATGGTGGTAGCTCCCAAACATAAGTTTAAACTATAGTTTTTATTTGTTATAATACCACGATTATGGTCTAAACTAAATGTGTATTTTTAATCCATTGGTAATATCTGTTTAAATATTTCCTTTGGATTACTGTCATTAGCCTTGTCAAATATCAGGGTGTATTTGTACATGTAGTTATTTTTTAAACTTTAACTGATCAATCCACACAAATTTCCCAAAATAGTTTTGGTGGCACCACTGTACTATTTTATATCTGAAATTATTCACTTTTTCTAGGTTTTCAATAAAATGATTGACAATTCTTTTATTTTTTATTACAAAAGTCTTCGCGACGAATCATAAATTCCTGCGGCACACCAAGTAGTTAAAAAATCATGTTTTATAGCTCGATCAAAACATTCACAAAGCCTGATAAAATTAAAAAAATTGGTATACCCAGCCATTATTTGAAGTGTTTTTCGAGATATTTTCTTTCATGGAGATCTCACTTGACTGCAATTTAATAATTAAACGCATTCTTGAAATGCTGGAGCATATGAAATGCAAACAGCAGTCCACTTATGTGTTGTGCGAATCCGCCTATAGGAGCCATGAATATGCTGATTTCGTGATTAATTTTAATGAGACGGATGCATTGGGGCGAATTCACAAAAACAATGAAATTTGCGGCTCAAGTCTTTCGGTTGTCTAGGCTCATCGCACTTCAATCCAAGTGTTTTTGTCTTGCCACCATTTATGGGAAACAACGAAACGCCCTTAACAAATTAATGCAAATGGCGTAGGTGAATCCCTTTAATTATACTGTTATTCTTGTCAAAATTAACGGTAATTAGATTTCAACTTCTGAGTTGAACGACCGTTTCAAACGACGGCTATTTTACGATTTATTGCATCATAATTGGATGGAAAAAGAGCTAACAGATCAGAAATTATATCTTCGATTACATTAAACAA
>JAQGCC010004214.1:0-13567 GCA_034698905.1 Xestoiulus laeticollis | reverse complement strand
TTGGAGTTACACAGACTACGTGAATGTCGACGTAAGAATTCTCCATTGGAAAGGGTATGGTTGAAAGCCCCCTTAAAATACTGTTATATTGGACAATTGGAATATAGAATTGTGGCAATTTCTTCACGAGGGTTGCCAATTGCCTCCAACTCTTCTTTTTGTTCTGATAAAACCATTCTTTTGGTCTCTGTCTGTATCACAGTTTATGTGAGTGAGTCTCTTGTCTTCCCATTTTTTTTGGGGGGTCTTTTTGCATGCATATTTGGCGTACCCGGCCACCCCCTCACAGCACCGTTCGTCTTTAATGCAAGCCCTGTTATCCGAGCTGATAGGACGTGTTTCACCCCATATAAGGACTATGGCTCCAGAAATTGAACGCTGAAGAGTGCCGAGTGCAAAAGCCCTGCTCCCGATTACCAATGCACCATCCTCCTACGGGACGACGTCTCTTTTCCTCCCTCCGACTTCGACCTGAAGAATTTTCCAAATGTACTTTCTCCTACTTTTTCTACAGCCCTAATTCAGCTGCTCTTTCGCGTTATTTTAGAAATAAAATGCGTCTCAAACAAGAGTTTACATCCCTGCTTCCAGTAAACACTTTGAACATTTCTGTTGACCCCGATCCGGATTGTATTGCGGAGGTGCGGATTGTTCACCACGCTACATTTATACATTTTCTAACTTAGTGTTTCCTAGCTTAGTGACTAATTTACACTATATGGAAATTGGGATTTAGGATCGAATTTCCAACGATTATTAACTTGGGGGTCTTAAGTGACCTCTAAGAAATTAAAATACTGAAAATGTTAATTGCAATAAATGGAGTTTATTTCAAATTTTAGGTAGTTGTCAAATACACGTTTAATTACCTTTATGATATTTAAAAAAAATTAGTTTTCTGGATGTGGCAAAGATAATGATAATGACTTTTCAGAAGATGAATAAGAAGATGAATGTCAAAATTTATCCAATTTGCCATATCACTGTTTATTTGGTTTATGTGTTTTGTTATACCCTTAAAAATTAGCAACACCAAAAACATGAATTTCCATGAAGAAGTTCCAAACGATTTCATTTTTTGTTGATAGTGGTAGTTTTACATGTGTTATGATAAACAAATGAAACAAAATAATTTTACTAAGTTTATGATTATTTTAAATTCAAATATGCCATCTTTAGATATAAATATAACTCAGGTACGAGGTATGCTTAAAAACTTTTATGGTCAAATAGACCCCAAGTGATCATAGGAGGTTTAAAATTGAACCATTATTTTTTGCATATTTTAGAAAGGTGGAATACAGCTTGGACAGACATCATTGTCAGTCAAAATAGTTGCATCGTTATAGTGTAGTGTTTGATAATACATATAGAGCATACAGTTTATTTCAGGTGTGAATCACCTTTCTTTGTTACCCTACCAAAATCACTAAACACATTTTAAACGTGTTGTGAAATGACAGATAAATCCCAGAAGGTTACACGTGAGATAGCTTTGCAAACTCTGTCAAGTTCCAGCTTGTCTACCATTAACTTTTTCAGGGCAAACTTAAACAAATCGACGGTGCTATATTTGGTAAGAACTGATTATTTAGTTTAACGAAAACGAGAGATTTCTTCTCAGCTTTTAGGTTCTAACAAACGTAAGATTATTTTTGTAGACGAATGAAGGATTTGGGCAAATTTTAAACCATATTAAGAAGAAAATATGGTCAGAAATCATTTGAAGTAGAAAAAAATTATTTGAGGGAATCAATGACCTTTGAAACCTCTGCCATTATGATAAATATATAGAAATAAAACTGACATTAAAACTAATGCTAAATTCATATACATGTACATGGTGTCCAGTAGTCAGTAGACTAATTAGTTGGGAGTTTCCCCATACAAATTTGTGGTAGTCATTGATAGAAAAACAATGTGAAAATAACTGCTTCGATACCAGCATCTATTTTTCCTGCTGAGTAACAACACTATAAATAGATTTACTTTCCCAATATGTAGCCAAGTCAATTTCTCTATTAACCTTATATTATTACAATTTATTTACCCTGAAAATTAATATAATATTCAGTATTACACATTACAGCAGACATTAACAAATATGATGTAATCATAAAATCTTTTCAAAAAACATTTAACTAACACATTTTTAATATTATGAATTTTATTTAACCTATTTACAATATTGACCCTTAATGCCCTTAAGTCATAAGATACCCTGCGAGCCTTGTTGCTTACGAAATGCATCATACATGGTACTGGTATTTTTAAATAGGTCACCCACACCAATGCATAGCAGCGCTTTTCTAGAAATATATTGTTACAGATACCCTGTTGTACATTAAAGTACTGTATTTTTATGAAGAACAGTGACAAGATACATTTTTGAATTTCAGTCATAAGTAACAGTACATCATCTTTTAAAGCCCTTATGCTTATAAAACAAATATTTAATGCAAATTAATTTATGTTAAAACTGTTGTTTAACCAGCAAAGCATATAAGCTATGAGTGTTTGCTCGCTTACAAGAGGCGAAATCACTTTATATATAAAACTATTTTACTCAATACAATTTACCTATTGCGTTAAAAGTAAACATTACTTTTTTAATAATTAGCAAGCAATAGTTTTCAAGTATAAGAGTACAATGGCCAGGATAGTTATAAAAAAATAACACAAAAGAAAAGTTTGAACATGTCCTAATGAGTTGGTGTGTTTTTGCTCGTCTGCCTAAAAGTATGTGCAGTGTTGCCAAAACCGAAATTGAGTCTTTAAGAATGAAGAACAAATACGTGGAAGTCCTACAGTTAAAAAATGAAATAATCCTTTCAGTTTTTTTTTTCATTTTTTTTTTTCATTTCGTGGAGATTTAAATGTCTCAAATTGCAAAGCTGATCCTAAAAGCAGAACAAGAGGCTTTACATGTACTTGGGATTACATGGTTTGTAAGCCAACGAAAAGTGAAATGACAGACTAACTAACGTTCATACAAGGATAATTTGAAGCCTAGCATTAGGAGTCATTGGTACCATATGGGTCGTTTTATCATTTATTACCCAACGATATGGTATGAAATACCCCTTAATTAGCCCATGAAAAATATTATCATCAAATCTGTTATAGGGTCCATGTATCATTATGTTCAATTCACTTCAACTCAGTACAGTACATCAGCAAACACATGCTATGTGGTAGGGGTGGTTTTATTCATAATTCTCCATATACACTGCATTGTTGAACAAAGAATTAATATGGTCCTTACGTGGTGATAAATGGTCATTCGAAGAATGCCTCGATGTATACCTCTAAACAATAATTATTCCATATGAACACCACCTTGAGTTCTACGTGACCCCAATATTTTAAAATATTGATTTCAACATTTTGTTTTTCTTCGAAATTTTTAGCAGTTGTCAGATATGTGATAAAGTTTACGGTTCTCACTGTAATATTTGCAAAAATCAAGTATTAAAGTTCTCATATACCCCCTAGTGGTCATCGTCTATTACAAAAAGAAGGTGGTCTTCAGCGGTATAACTGAATGGCAAGAACTAGAGTACTTCGATTTTGTGTGGGCGTAAACGAAGGAAATGAGTAAAAAAAATGTCACTTTCTTAGCACTTGCTTCCTACTTGAAATGTTCATGTAGCCGAAAACTAGTTTTCAACAGTTGCCACATTTGGAGCAGTTTAAAAATAAAATCCTGACGTGTAAGATGCTGGGCAATCCCAGATGCCTATCCCCCGCCTCTTTTTAAGCTCATTATCATAGTGCACCTATTTTTTGAAAAAGGTTACAAGTTGTTAGCTGGGCCTGGCTTATAGGAGATCAAGTTGAGATTTGTTAGGGGAAGGAGTCGGTGTGCTTAGCTCGTTACTGCACAGAAAAACACACTTTTTAATAGGAAAAATGTCGCGTCTAGTCAACTTCGAGGTGACCACTGAGGAAAAACGAGTTAAGAAAGTTAAGAAAACGAAAAAAAGGGACAGCGATGGTGGTGGAGAAACTACCATTGAAACGACCACGACTTACATTGGGGGAGATCCGAATGTCAATAATCATGCTATTGATTACCGTGATGAGGATAGAGAGGTAAAATGCCATTTCATTACTATGTCTTGAAAATCTTAAAACAAACTCAAAATTCTTGAAAATGTGTGCTACGTGTTCAATATTTGGGAAAAGTTGGGATCGAGTTTGAAATACTAGCTGGCATGTAGCAGTTGTCAAAACAATCCAATTTGAGATTTGTATCTAAACTGGTATAGCCTGTTATATAAATGAATTTGACAACTTCAAGATGGTAGGGATGGTTAGGATCAGAAATATTTTACCTGTGTATAAATGTTAGAAATAATACTACATAAAGGTGATGATTTTGAGATAACATTTGCTCTAAATTTGTTAAGGGTAAAACCAATATATTTGTTCTGCTAAAGTTTGCTAACTTAATTAAGTGCGCATTTTTAGTCATTAAAATATTTTGGTAAAACAAGATACTCAATTAGCATAAGATTTTAACTATCATTTTTATTTTCACTACCTGAAAAATTTGATAGAAAACAAGTAGTAAAAAATTGCAAAATTGTAAAAATTGTGTCACAATTTATAGTTCTTAAGGTACAAGATATCGTTAATTTTTGTCAAAAACTAAGTGCCAAATTTTTCAGTTTGATTAATTTTTTTTTCATTTCAGTTATGTAATTTAATCTTATTTTTTTTTACAATAATCTCATTTTTTTTAAGGACACCGGTTTCAAATTAATAGCTTAAGATTTCATTTCACAATATAGCAAGCTTATACTGTTATTTTATTTTTAGTAATTTTAATTTTTACTAAATTGGGTTCTACTAAATATCTTAAAAAAGTATAATAAATATAATAAAATATAATATAATATTATAATAAAAAATTGACACATTTAGTTTTTGCTCTAAACAATCACAATGATCCATTTCGTATTTACACGTTCTACTAAATAATAGTGGTGATAGACCATAACATACATGTAGATGGAATAATTGGATTCTCTGCATTTTGGGAATAGATGTACAAGATATTTTTTCTTTATGTGAAACTGTAATTTATATGTCGAGCCATATAGTGGTGGGTGTCTCCTTTTCAATTTTGGATGCTGAGCCTGAAGCAGCAGCATCTCCAGAAAATTCCACTGACGTCATTTGAAAGTGTGGTCTGACAGCTGAAACGTAATCAGTCTGAGCTTCCTGTACTTGTTTTACGTTGCCTTTTAGCTCCTTTCGTCTACTCTGTTCTCCCCTTTCAAGAGCATCTTGCTGATCTCAAAATACTTTCTTATGTGTTAGGAACTTGTTATAGGCTCCGAATGCCTCAGCCCACGTTCAACGGTTAAATTTAGACAGAAATAATCAAGAATTTGGATATTTCGTCCAACTAAGGCGTAAAATGCTCACGTAACTAACTGCTGTTTAATCACGGCTTAAGAATGTGAAGAAGTACAAGTGTAATGACCTAGCATAATGTTCACTCTTGCTTTTAAATGGCCGTTGAACGAGGGAATAACCCTTTAAGTTTACTTATAAGGTAAAAAATCGAGGTTTATTTTTACTGGAAAGTATGAATAAAGGGAATTTTTGTATCAAAGACAAAATATCTATACTGGTTCCAATAGTTTAAATTTAATATAGTCCATATTGCCATTTTTTAATTTAAAGTCAATAAAGGACAGATAAATTAACAACATTTTTCTCGAGTGTGTGTGGTTAGGGATGTTGGCTTGAAATTTAATTTTTGTTATACATTTTGGCACAATACTCAAAAAGGGTGGATACTTCTTGTCTAGATGAATTAAGAGTTTTCATGTTGCCTTCCAACTCTGTACATTTAGATGTATAAGTTACACAAAGTACCTTTAAAATTTGCAAGGTTTTGCTTTCTTGTACTACAAATTGGTCCCAATTGTATATTTACTCCATAGGTTTTAAATTACTAGCGTGTTTTTTTTTCTATTTCTAGTTTGCTATCACTATTTTGATTAACTACATTTTTAATTGATAGATGAAATGATGAAACCACTACAGATACATCTATGATATTAACCTTCTTATGTTCGAATAAATGGCTATGGTTTACGAGTAACAAGTATTAAAATAATGATATCAAAACAAAATCAAGTATTCTTCCTCAGCTATACTATCAATATTGTTAGGAAGCAGCAAGATATATTGATATTTAGACAGACTTAATTTGAGGTTTAAAAATATTCAGTTTTTTGTCAATAGTCCAAGTTCTGTGTTTTGTCGACGTCAGGTTAAAAGTCAACAAGGCTGCAAAAATATCCAGAAAAAAATGTACAGAGGAAGGCGCTGTTATCATTTCATTATATTATATTATATTATATTATGTGGTACTACCACATTTTTAAAGTATCAATATTGTTTATTATTTCCTAGTTAACGTCTGGAAAACTTGCCAGATTTCCAGTCTATTTTTAAGCACATATATATTAACCTGACTTTTATAAAATGCATGTAGATCAAATCCACATGGAATTGGGAGAGATTTTATGTAAATAGCCAGTTTAGTTATCACAAAAGTCAATATATGGCAAACTCGACATCTATAGAAATGAGGAGTTTCCCCTTTAGACAATTGGTTTAATAATACTACTATTCAATTCAGAAAATAGTTGCCATGAATCCAGATATAAAAATAAAACAGGAAAAAAAAACGTTAGGACTTACTGGAAAATTTGGAGCACCTGTTCCTTCATCAGTCAGAGGAATACTACGTAACGATTCTGGTGATGTCATAAGTTAAAGAAACGCATTTTCACATAATCCAAGGTAACCTTTCGAGTTGTAAAGACAAAAATATAAAATGGATATTACGAAAAGAAGGTCACGTTTTGATGTTGCATTAGGATCACTGACACATCTCATACATGAATGTACTTTTAAGGTATTTCACAAGTCCCAACATACAATTAAATGTATATCATTGCAAAGAAAACAATAATTCAAAGATATTGAATAATAACAGTGTGTCCAATCTAATGGAAAATCAGGAAAGCTTAAATTTTAAGCACTTTCGGTTATCATCCATGAATTTCTATAAATCAGAACATACTTGTATATATAATTATTTTTTTTAACTTTATCAAGTTTATTAGTAGAAGTACTGTTTTTTGCATTTCAAATACAATTTCTGTACATACTGTACATGAACATCATAATATTATTTTATTTTTAACTATGAACAGCAGATTAAATTTGCTTTTTATCACTGTAACTTAATAAGGTTTGGTTGTACCTTGGATGATATGTACCAAACTAATAAGTTTGCTACAAATTTGGTTCATATTTTGTATACAATTTATGCAAAAAAATATATATTGTTGTGTTCCATTGCAAACAATTGTTTTTATAATTTATGGCAATCTGTATATCATTTTAAAAAAAAAATTGTGTAGGTAAGACATTTTATGAAAATGTATTGGGATGTAAAAATGTATCCTTCAGTGAGGGAAAATACAAACTGAGAAATATATATCGAGTATAGAAAGTTATAGAAAGAGTATAGAAAATATAGAAAGTTCTGCTACAGAGTGGGATTTTTCTAAAAAATAATATGGTAATTTGTCAGGAGAAGAGTCTTTGAAAATTAAGGAATAAGTCTTGAAATCCATGAAATTTACACGTAAGTTTCTAGACAAGGTAATTTACCATAGTGTTAAACACCAAACGCCTTCTTAGTCTCACTGTATTTGTAATCTGGTCTATTAATTTAACCTTAACCTTAGGCTTTTATACGAATACCATTGGCGCCACTAGTGTAAATCAACATCTCATCGAGTCAATAAATAGGTTATGCTACTTTGTAAGTGTGACTCATATCAAGTGCGTTATAACCCAAGTTGGATTATGCACTTTTGTGTGAATCTGCGTCACAATTAGTAATGTTATCGTATAAGAAACTGGGGTAGGCCTAAGTCCGGAATCTACAGCACCGATTTTGACATAGGAAGTGTTGCTCAAATTTCAACATCAAATTAATAATGCCATTTTTTTCTTTCATCTCATTTTTCTCTAGCTGATTTATTCAGGAGAATATACTAAAGCCATGAACAAAGATTGGCATTCGGGTCATTTCTGCTGTTGGCAGTGTGACGATTCCTTGACGGGACAACGTTATGTCCTTCGAGATGAACATCCCTATTGCATTAGGTGCTATGAACAAGTTTTTGCCAATCAGTGTGAAGAGTGTGGGAAATCCATTGGCATCGATTCCAAGGTAAGAATTGTTTTTTTGTTATATATTAAACATTTTGCATTGCCATCTGGTGGTGTAAAACAACACTGAATTTTCCAGCATTGAAAGTATATAATATAGTACGTAGAAATTATTTATTTATTATATGAAATATAATAAAATATACATTAAATAGTGTCTACTACTAAAAACATTTTCATATGAATTCTTATAAATATTTTTTTTCTTATATGTAAATAATAAAAACTTAATATAAAAATAATATATAACATTTGTGACAATTACCCTACTAAAAATCAAAGTATACTTGACAAAATATACAAAGTGGATTTTTTTTGGAACAACTTAGTATACTTTAGAGACTAAATATATTTTCGTACACTTTACAGACTAGCAAAGTATACCTTTTTTTCAGTTGTCGAAAAAAGTATACAATGTGGTATACTTAGTATTCAGAAAAGGATACTAAGTATACTGTTGATTTCAACAAGAGACATGTACAAGTGTACATATTAAGCTAAACTAATATATTTTTGATATTATATACTCGACTGCAACAACAACAAAAAAGCCATTCAAGCAAAACAAAAACGAAATGGAGATTTGGTTTTTATACACGGTATATTCAAATTTGGTGATGTGCTAGTTCGCAAAAGTTGCAAACAGTGGCACGGTTCAGTTTTAGCTTTTTTCATCCTGCGCTGAAATACGAAACCCAAACCTTAATATAGCCTAAAAGCATCCTTCCTACCAGTCAGATATGGAAGAGCGGAAAACGTCAACCTATGCATCTGCCCCTATTTTGCATAAAACAACAGCCTAAATATACTTTGGACAATGTTCAAAGAATATGGCCTAAAACAACATATCGCGTTTTAACAAAACTTCATCCGTTTAGAATAATTGCATAATTAAAAAAAACACCCATTTTTAATATTAGTTTGTGTTGACACCAAGATGAAATCAAGGTGGTCATTTGCAAAACATTGTAAATTTTGTCCAAAAATAACGTCTTTGCGATACAAAACGTTAGGCATATATATTGTCATAATTTTGAATTTTCAGTCAGGAAAAATTGGTTTAAAAACTGGAAAAGTTAGAAGTTATTTCAGTGGAAGACTGTCATTAGATGATATATGTCACATTCCTGTCCAGTTACCAGAATGACATTCAATGGACTGAATGTGGTACTAAGACTCCACAACTGGTTTACTTATCGTTGTTTTAACTTATTGGGTGGGCCCTCAGAATGCCAGGTCTCACTTTTGAACAAGCTCCAAAAATATTTATTTATAACTTAAAAAAGGAGCCACGTTTCTATCAGCCTTTTCACACATTCCCTAAGTTGTCTTCCTGAACTTGGTGAGTTTTTTTTCCCAAAAACTTTGAAAAAAATCAGGAAATGCCTTAAGTACCTGATATGATAAGATGTGTGATTATGTCCATTTTTCTACACTTTAAGGTTATTTATCAAAGATGCAATATATAGTTGCAGACGTTAATTTAGATGGCGTAAGATATGGCGACGTTTCCATGACTTGAATAATCAGTTTTGGCACATGTCTATCATCAGACCCTACTGTGAAGTATGATTGTGCCCCAGACAAAAAAAAAAACTGGATCAGTTTTTTGCAGATTCTTGTCCTACTTTGAAAATTGACCCACATTTTTTGGCTTTAGTTATTTCATTGAAAACATGTCTGTGTTTCTAAGTGTGTTTCATTAACTCTGGTCTTCAATTCAGACTTTCTTGATGCCAAACAAGATGGCCAACAAATAAAAAATCTGTTTGCACCTTATGTGTGTGACCCAGATTTTGCCAAAAAACAAGACTCTAAAATTAAGGTGGAGTTTATTAGTAATCACGGTGCCATAAAATAACATTAAGTCAATAGATGTGCTAAACTATGAATAGGAAGGGGACCAAAAAAAGCACATTTCAGACCAACAACAACGTCATAAAACTGGTATTCACTTCTCTTGCTGGCAATTTATTACTTGCACCGAAATCGTTTAGTGAGCTATCATCCTAAGATAAACCATAAAGCTTAATCACACACATCCCGACTCATTTATATTCTAACATGGATAATGTCACACTCTTATTTACTCAATAGATCAACCCTGTCACAATAAGCTCAAAATGTGAGCTTGCAGTCCCAACCCAACCATCATTTTTAATGTTTCAAATATTAATATTTAAGACTTTAAACAAATAAATATGCAACTTATTGTTTTTCAGGATTTGTCTTACAAAGAAAAACATTGGCATGAAGCTTGTTTCTTGTGCAACAAATGCAGGGTGTCCTTGGTGGACAAACCATTCGGTTCCAAGAGCGAAAAGGTCTATTGTGCCAATTGCTACGACGCTGCTTTTGCCACCAGGTGTGACGGATGTGGGGAAGTTTTCAGAGCAGGTAAGATTATTGCAGTGTCTGTCCCACAAAATAAATGTCTTAATCTTAAAGTGTCTTCAGGCATAATTGCTAAAATAAGTGTTAAACCTTTGACGACCACCTTGGGATTTATGTTGACCCCACACATTTGATTTTAATATACTTTTATCTTAAGACCACTGTTGCAGACACTTTCACTATCTAAATTCTATCATTTGTAGTTTGAATTCACTTATTATTAAATGCATCCGAATTTGACATTATACGATTACATGTTACCCTACCCTTATTGCACCTTGTATGTGGCATGATGGTTTGATCCACTTTCATTCATTTTTAATAACTGCCATGAATCACCAGGATGATTCACAGCCATTTGGCACAGAAAGTGGATAAAACAGCTTGTGTAGACAAAAATTACAACGAAATTTAAGAGTAAGCTTATATTATACAGTATGCTAGATACATTCTGCCATTAATATCCATGCAGGACGTCTCAGGTAGGATTATCTTAGGTAGTTATTATCAGAGGAAAAGTAGTTATAAATTCAATTTACATTATTTTCAACTTCAGTTATGACAATGCTATTTCATCGAGAAATAAGTTAGCATGCATGCATTTGTTTACCCCCGCTCCCTTCCACAGGGGTGCAAAACCCCATAGTCTGGCCTATGGAAACTTGTGAAGGCCCATCAAATTCCATGGGCTCTATATATGAGTAAATGAATACATGTGTAAAAATCCATATATTGACATTGCATCATATGGAAATTTACACCCAAAATTTGTCCACAAATTTTAAATCCAATATTTGTGAAATTCTGGTATGGCTACATACATGTAGGCTACATGCTGTTAGACAGAAAAAGATTATCATATTGCACTTTGATACAAAATGGTAATAAGGAGTACGTAAATACCATGTATGACCATACTTTTAAATAATATAAAAACGTTGTTAAAAAATGAATTTCTATTTAAAAACATGTATTAGACTCAATCATGTTTTCACCTAGGTAGTCATTGAAAATGAATTTCTATTTTGCACTTTGATAAAAAGTGTTAATCAGGCGTAGTCGTGATGCATTATTATCAGCTTGCTTTTAATTAATCCAAATATGAAAATGTAGAGGAATAAGGGTAGGGTGGATAGGATGGAAAAAAGCTATATGAAAATGTCATGCTGAATACCTAATAATGTTGTGTGCCTGAACCGCGATTACGACCTGGATATGTGAGCTTTACGATTGGGGATGACGATGTTTGTCCAAGGGAGTGTTTACACGTTTTCCTAGAATAATTGCATGTTTCCTAAAAGCAATTGAGAGGCGAGTTGCATGGCAAAATTAGCCTTCATTTTTGGCATTCATTCGGTCTGTGTCAACTGGCGAGAGCATGTTGCTCAAATTAATTGCGCTGAGAAAATCAAGCTCCACCAATCAACACGACCCATATAGAAATCCCATTCTGCATATGGTTTTGCTAGCTATGTATTAGTGCACTGCTTTGTACCGTTTGGATACACCTGTGAGTTCAGCCCTAAAGGATTTACGAAAAACAATTGATTAAAAACATCAACATTTTTTGTTGAAACTTGAGAAATTGAATTATTTAACCTATCACACTGTCTTATCGGATTAGCAGTATTTCGATTAATTTTTCGATTACTTGCTATATCGATTACTTGATCGTGATATAAAAGGTTAGTCGAAATGCTTTTTTTCTGAAATGTTGTCTTTAATTGTTGTGCATTATTTCGTTTATCTTAATTGCTACTTAAAACCCCATTTTTCAATGTTGTATTAATTATATACAATGTTAAATATGAGCTATTTGAGCTATGAAAGTATTACTGTCAAGTACTTATTAAAGTCATAACCAAAAACGCTTGAAAAAATGTCTGCTAAGTTCATATTTGCAAAATTCATTACATGATATGGCCCGATATACTTTTCACACCTAGGCGACAAATTTTACGAAAATATTTGTGTTTTGAAAGTTAGTCAGACTTTGCATTATTTACAAACCTTATTTCAATATCAAAATTGCATAAAATTATAATTGTTTACGAGGTGCACTAATCAAATTTATACGAAAACGAGCAACTTTGTATTTTCTGAATATAACTAGAAATGTTGTTCATCGATTTTTTTTCGTTTTCCCCTTAGTCCTATTTCAAATCTATATCTATATCCATGCCCTAAACTAACGTCATCAACATGGCCAATGACGTTCAGGCTAATTAACTGATTATACGGTATTTGCGTCAAGAAGAGTAAACAGCTTTTAAGCAATTCAATATTGCTCATCTCAATGGTATCATTGTATCTTGGGACCAATTTAGGGACGAGATTTGGGTTGAAGCAACTTTTATGCAATGCACGGTATCTGTAATGTCCTCTGGATAATCATGTTATACTTGTATTGGAAAACCCTGTGGAAAAATCAACAAATTCGCATGTACGAGAGCTATAGAAATAATCGAGGGTTTGCACCTAAATTGTTAAGCTTATTTTCGAATGTGACGTCTTTGCAGTCAAGGAAAAGTCAGTGAAGTTGAACATTTCATTTCTTTAACAATATTTTGTTTTGTTACCCCTTTAGGAACTAAGAAGATGGAATACAAGGGGCGTCAATGGCACGAAAAATGCTTCAGTTGCTGTGTCTGCAAATCCACTATTGGAACTAAGTCCTTTATCCCTCGAGAAAACGACATCTATTGCACGAATTGCTACGAAGAAAAGTTTGCTACACGTTGCATTAAATGTGACAAGGTAAGCATTAAACAGGGGCAATCTCAAGTGCTAATTTTTCAAGCACTAGTGTACAAATATGACTTACCCCCGTACCACAGTTGCACAAATAGAGCTGCTTGAGACCAAAGCTTCGTATCAAGTCTGGGATTGGTACCACAGA
>JAQGCC010004213.1:0-13567 GCA_034698905.1 Xestoiulus laeticollis | reverse complement strand
ACTCTCTAAATTGGGACTCGTTGAGGTCCAGACGCGAAAGCTTATCTATGGGCTTGTTTAAACGTTTCAATCTCCCCAATAATTCACATCTTGTTTCAAATATTTTCATGCCTAATATACGTTTAAGAAGTAGACATAATCATTCTAAAACATTGACGGAGCTTTGTGCAAAAACGGATGCTTACTATTGGTCCTTCTTTTTGCATGCGATTAGACGATGGAATAATCTTCCTAGTGATAGTGTTAACTCATTATTCAATTTAACAATGTAGATGGGCTAGTCACTACTGACGTAGGAGAATTGTCCTGAAAATGGGTACGATTCCCCTACCAAATGGCATTTGTTTGCTGACTGTAGGGTACTGAGTTGAATTGAATTGAATTGATAATCTAAATCAGCTTTATAATTATCCAACATCCTCTATTTTAAAAATCATGCTTTTACCACAAAATGCATGCATAATTATTTGCCTATATATAGCCTGAAAGTAAACGTGAAATTTATGTCAGCCAGAAACATTTGAAAGTTTATTTTACGAGCATACATGTATGATGACAAATGTTGTTGATTTTCATTGATACGATTGAAGGTTTTAATAATTGTTTTGTTATTTTCTTCTCTCATAAACGTCATTAGTTGATGGCCAAATAACGGGAATATCGTCAAAACTTCCAGATAACTTGGCAAATTGCTACACCGGAACAAACTATTGGCCTTCCACGCGTTTGCCAAACAGCTTAGATAACCTGATTTACATAATAGAAAAAATTGAAAACTACTTCATGTTAAATCCAAGCTCAACCAGTAATTCTTACGTTGATGCTGCTACACTTGCCAAAGTGCTTTTGAAAAGGTAAGCAAATGAATTGTAATAAAAAAAAATATTTTTACTCCTATAAAATGGACACAAATTAGTTTAATTATTCAGCACAATCAAGTGACAACCCTGGATAATGTTATAACTATAGCTATCGTGCACACTAACTTATTAACAGAGCATCACTTGAATCACTTCTCAATTGTATTAAAAGCATTTGTTAAAGCCACGAACTAGGGAAAACCACAAACATGCGCCATACAAGCATATTCTAAAGTATTAGAAATTCACTATAACTGCCATGGAGATTAATCTACCAAAAAATCACTCCGTAATGCGAGACAGGCCAAGTCCTGAGGTGCTCAAATCCTATGAATTAGTGTTTCTGTATCCTCATCATATGTTATTTCTAAGGTTTATAGTTAGAAAGAGATAAATTTAACTCAAACCATTCAATTTATCTGAGCATACTGTCTTGATTTACATCTCAATTGCAAGCGCAGGTTTTATTTTTCTTATTCCTTTACAAGCTTTGTATATTTGTTGACCTTTTGTTGACTTTGATATTTGTTATTATTAAGGAAGATCATTAATATTTTAAATTTCTTTTGATTAATGTTATGGCCATAAAAGTAGCCACCAGTGACAACAATTTATCCAATGCATATATATACCATATAATACATACCACTTGCATGTGTTTTAACGTGTATGCATGCACTTTTAGCAGCATCACCCGATTATTGTTTCACTTTGTTGTATAATGTTAAGTGATTATTTAATTTAGATTTCAGTTAAACGGAATAATTGACAATCAAGGTCTTGAAACAAAATCTGCAAGTTCTAAGGAAACCAAGAAACAAGATATTGTTTTTGCTCTTCTTGAAATTAATGGCGGTAATAGCAACTATACATTAAATTTTCCTGAAAACATTCTCGACGACAGGGAAAAGGTAAGGATTTTAGTATATTTTCTCAACAAGTAATCTACATTTACGTTATTTAGGATATTACTGCATGGGAACTCGGGAGTGGGCATTGATTTGAGCATAAAATGTTTTTTAAGCAAAAAATATTTTATTTTTCTGACTAGCACTAGATAGCAACTGTAGATGCAGATTATATAGCGCAAAAATAATGCGCAACAGTTTTAGTAGATTTTTCTCACTGGGTTGTAAAACAAGTAATATGTAGTTGCAAAAAAATGTCATAACAAAAATAATGTATATAGGCGTAAAGTGCATATATGGATAAAAAAAATGGTGAAATGAATTAAGTACAGTGTGATCGATTAATTTCGTATTCGTTATCCAGTTTTAAACACTGTTTTCTACTGTTGAGAACATTAAAGAGTTGAAACATCGGTTTCCCTCAGTAAATTTGACTATATAGCCCTATATAGCCCTATTATACATGCATGCAAGTAATTCTCACGTCACTTTGGTTTACGATAGAAGTATACAGTATACGTATTTTGTGTATACATGCATATACCATATATAGGACTTAATTGCCCAACATATATATTTGGAACTATATATACTATAAAGCACCCATATATATACATGTATATGGGCAATGATGACAAGTCCTATATATAGTATAGGACTTGTCATATATATATATATATGCATGTATATGTATATATATATATATATATATATATATATATACATATACATGAATATATATGACTGGGCAATTATGGCAAGTCCTATATATGGTATATGCAACTATACACGAAATGGGTAAATACTGTATAGAGGCAAATGTATACGTAAATATAAATAATTTAATATAATCTATTGTACATATGTTTATCATGCAGTGTTGTAATGCTCGACATTATATAAGTTCAAATACGGCTGTTTTGGTATAACTTATAGATTTTTATTTTATCTAGTGCTCTCTGCATTTTATGTTATCATCCAGCGTCAACAAGACCTCGTATTCTTATCTGCCACAAAATGAGTAAGTACATCTTGATATTATTTTTCATATGCCTATATTTATACTACTATATTTGCTCTAACTCCTCGTAATTGAGTTTAGTTTAACATAGAATTGAACTCGGGTGCATTGGAATCTATCCAAGGAAATATACACCATTTTATTAAAACCTTTTATTTAACTTCACCTGAACATAGCGTTTGTTGGTTGTTTGTTTGCATGGATTTCTTTGATGCTCTTTTTTACCACCTTTTAAGCGTCTTATACCTTCTTCACACCAACGTTGGTGTAGATCAACTGATGTGGTCACATGACCTAGTACTAGGTCATGTGACCAGTTTAACTTAGTTCTGCGGTGTGAATTACTGGTGTGATTTAACACGCAAAAGTTTTCTTGATCCACATCAGTTGATCTACATCAACGTTGGTGTGAATCAGGTGTTAGAGAGCTGAAATTTTGGGTTGAAGCTCAGTCTCATCTATTCAGGGTGTACCTATATAATTTTAGTACAATTACTTGAACAATTTTGGTCAAAATTTAGCCTTTTCAAACGTAAAAAAAATGCATTTAAAATGACAACCTATATAGAACGTTGCTATGCTACGGAGCGATTGGCTTGCAAACTGCGATGACGTCAACTATGACGTCTTTCAACCATGCTAGCCACCATCCAATTGCTCCCCTTTGCGGGAGATTCTATAGTGGGCATGCGGGTGATGGGTTAAAAGTTAACTTTATGCTAGTATCGTGCCGGCCACGTGAAAAACGACGTTTTTTTACATATTATTTCAGTACAAAATATTAAAATGACGAGTCATAATTATATTCATTTTTATAAGTGAAATATTGTCAATTTTTGTCAAATGTAATAAATTTACACTATATGGTAATGTATAATTACCATAAATCTCAAATTATCTTTTGCACCTTCAACACTAAAAAAGTAGTCTGCACAATAGGTGTTTTGAAATACCAATTCAGTTTAGACTTTTTCAGATAATTTAATGGTGTTTCAAGTTAGCATGTAATGGTATTTTGATTTAAAAAAGGTATTTAAGCATTTCGTAGTATACAGTGTATAGGCCTACATTTGAAGGTATAATGCTAATTTGAAATGAATATCCTATGGTTGTAGATATAACAACACGAGGCAATGTTAATTAATATTAGACAGATACATGTAATAGACCTATATGTGACCGTGACCTTTTTGGGGTCACTATACTTTAAAGATTGTTTCCCGCCCTATCTTTATTGTGAATTATTATGTTTCAATTATGATTTGCATATTACATGTGGCATCTTTAGCATTGCGCAAGCTTTTTCGTTTGACTATGCAAATCAAAAATATTTTACCAATTGCACATTCTTGACATTTTGCAACAGTAATATATGATATAATAATGAATAAATTAATGAATAATATAATAATGAATGGGCCTTTAACAATTCACAATTCACAAAGATGCAAATAATGGAATGTTAGCATGCATTGTGGGATGGGAATTGATTAATATAAAGACCGACTGACTGACATTTTTGGGATCATTGTGATCACGGCATCATGGAGGAAGTGTACCTGAACAGCACCAAGCTGTTTACTAAACCAGTTGGTCAACTTGACACAATCCAACTTTGCAGTGTGATTGAGTACGGATCTCGAGAAAAATCAAAGTGCGATGATGCATAACAACAAGAAACGCCTAGTGGGGATATCGGACTTGGATGTGCCACTACGGGTGAGAACTTTCGCCTAATGAAGTTTTCGAGTGTCGTGACATATTGATCTCGCAATGATGGAGAGCGGGTGCATTACATTTATGCATGCCGTACGATTAGTGCTTCAGAACACAAATCTTTGCGATCACTGGACGTCCGATGACCACATGTAACAGAATGATGCCACACTTCCAGACAGACATAACTGACTAAAATTTATGCGTAGTAGACGTGATTATTAACCAAAAATTGATGTTACTATTAACAAGATTATTTGTAGAGGTGCGCGCTTGGGGGGAAGGGTTGAACTTAAAATTATAAATGTTAGGCAAAACGAAATCAAGCATGTACTCGACTAGTTAGTGCATAGAAACGAACAAATTTGAAAGCATAAATGCAAACTTAATCCGAACGTATTTGTAAAAGAGCGGGCATATTCTCCAACCTAATTTGGGAGAACGTCCGATGAATATCTTGCGTCACTTAACTGCGATTATGAATTATTGGAGATGATTGAGTAAAAACCATGTAACAATGAAATAAATCACTTCTAAGTACAATTGTTCAAACTTATTCACGCATCAATCAAATTATTCTTTATCAACTAATAAAATTCTTCCGTTACATATATACACAGTATGTACTCTATTAAAAAGGTGTTCATGCGCACCTTTGTTGGTGCCAAATTCAAGGTGCTCAGAAACACTATATCAGTGAATAAAAGTGTTTCATATTTAGGTGTTATATTTTTAACAGTTTATAACACCTTTTTTGGGTGTCACAAACACCTTTTTTCTTACAGAGATGCTGTGCAAACAATAATTTATATTATAATTATTATTGGTGTAATAATAATAAATCTTTATTACAAAACATATTTAAATCTTTATACTCTTTTTTTAAATATTGAAATATATAAAACATATATCTCAGTTGTTTCACAAGTCATTTGAAATATAACATTCAAGATGCACGCATGTGTGCAGTATATACATGTATATATAAGTTATGCCTTTAATTTTTTATTTAGATACGCTGATTTTCCATTTTATCCACGAGAAAACGGTGCAATGTACTCTGGCAAATATGGAACTCTTTCTGGAGGACCGTTAATTGCTGGAATTGCTGCAAGTTCCGTGACAAGGCAGTTTTTAGTGCAAGAACTCCTGGAACCATCCGAATTATCAGCTGCAAACCCATCGGTTCTCGGTACCATAGTGGATCCAATAGCTGGAGCAACTTTAGCTGGTGAGATATAATAATAGGAATACTTTGGCAAAAATGCAGTGAAAAAATTTCAAGCCAGTTTTCGTCCTTCAAACTTTGCTAAAGGCGATTGCATTAATACCATCACACCATATGAGCTCACGTCACGTGATGTCACGATGTCATATATTTAAACCGTGATATTTCGCTATACAGTATACACAAACTATACTAGCTGTCACACGTCAGTATCTGATCAATTAGTTATTTCCCATATGCTTTAAGTGCTTACGGTTACAGAAAAAAAATTATACGTTTTAGGTGACAAAAAGATATAAAACAGGTACATTATACACCTTTAGATACAATTTTGGTCATTTTTGGTTTTAAATCAGTCGATCACCACTGGTGTTTTGACAAAAATACCTACATTAATTGAATAAGGTGTTTATTATACACTGTGGTTTTTTATCTTACTAATTTCTGCACAATGTCTTCAAATTTCAGGCGAAATTGCACAGAGTGTCATTTTGTACGCTTATCCGCAATACTATTTTTCCGTATTTGGCCCACAAGGAATATGGAATGGCACCAGCTGTTCCACTACATTTGCACTACAGGGTAATGATACCACGGCTGCTTCAGATGCCGAATTGCTTGGAGCACTGGATGGTAAGCAATTTTCACATACATGTATATACATGTATGCCCTTTGTTTGAGGTCTTACACACTATAGGATTAGCTACTTGATTTTTGTAGGGGAGACAAGGGGCTAGTCGAACACAGGGGTGAGTAGAGACCACTGCATAAAAAATATAAAGCAATTAAAGCATATGCATCTTTATACGCCATACGGTCAAATATTAGAAAATATTGCAAGAATTCTTAGGATTGATATACATGTATTACACGTAACATGCCTCATCATGTCAAATACCTCATCCAATTTTTTTTTGTTCTCGGGGGTTGCTATTCGTCATAAAAAACTTTAAATAACCAAATTTATTGTGATGATATTTCAAAAAGTACAGATTCTTTTTAAAAAAAAAACCTGGGAGGGAATTTTAAGGAAAAACGAGGGGAAAATGTGCCAACACATTTATACAAATGGAAATTTACATTTAAAAACTATAAATTTATAAAAATTTTGTTTTTTAAGTCCACACTTATTGTCTTGGCTAAAAATCCAAAACTTCAAGAGAATTGTGAAAGGAAAAAGTGGGAGAAATGTATACAAACATAGTTACAGTGTATATTTCTATATTATCGTGTTTTTAAGTGTAGTATATATATATATATATACATGTACATTATATAGTATACAATGTAAGTAATGTATACATGTGCATGTGTAAAGTGAATGCCAACTTCAGAACTACATGTAGTATGACATTTCATTTCTAGTTTGCGCATAGGAATTTTCAAAGAGAGTTAGGATTTAATTTTTCATCCATTATTGTAAAATAGCACTAGCCGTTGGAAATTACAGCTTATAATACACCCAAACAGCAGTTCTTTAAAAAAAAGTACCAATTCCATAACCATGCACGTACTAATTACATTTCGTTTCATGGTAATTGTACAGGAATGATAATTGGAAATTATTTGAAGAACAACTTCTATAGCGCTGGTACAAGTTTGAAGCCATTGCTGAGTCAGGTGTTGAGAAGCTACTATGGGAGAGGACTTCAATCGAATTCCATTTTTGCTTGTGACCGCACTAACCAATATGGTCAAGTGACAAACGCACTGACCACCTCAGCTATTGGATTTGCAGCTGTCTATCAAGTGAAACACCCAAGTTCTGATACTGGAAAACAGTTCCCAACAGATAGTTCTTACCTTGGACCTGCCATCAGCACTGCCATATCCAACTTTACTGCTACTTACCTTCAGCGTGAGTATTTTTATTAGCCCTCAGATGGTTACCTCAAAAAAAAACTTTCGTACTTACCTGGGGGTTTTTGAGACCTATTATATTTAAAAATCCAGAAAAATGTTTATTTGTTTTAAAGGCATTAAACTTGATCTATTACATCGTTTTTATAATTTTAATTTTGAAAAAACTACAGAAATTGCTAACGTTTTTTATGTTGGCATAGCAACATTACAGCATTCAGCAACTTTATATAATAAAACAGAAAGGAAAAGGAAAACTTTAGTCTAGTGGCTGATTTTGGCACTTATATGTCCAAGAAATAAACCTTCAATTTTATAGAGATAGAAAAAAGTTGATATGAAAATATATGCCGACTTTCTGGCTTACCTGGGGGTGTTTGAAACCGCTTACCTCTATAAAATGGCTTGAAAATTTTTTTGAGCGGATTTCTTGATTTATATCTTTTTTTCCACTCTATTTAGGAAAAGTCAAGAAATTTCAGAGCTGGAATATTTTTTAGTAAGGTTTTAGAGGTCAATAAAGTGGGTGGGGGTCTGAAACACCCCCTAGGTAACCATCTGAGGGTTAAGATAAACTGTAAAAGTCAACAAAGAATTGATCCAGGTTTTACACCATCATTTTGTTAGGCAAAATGATTTTACAAATGTTTTCTCAGAAATTTTACAATTTAAGTGTGTTGCATACCAGAATAATCCTTTTTTATAAATTATTTTTTGACAAATGTTAATGTTGAAATGTACGAGGACCTAGCATAAATATTCAATTATTTGCTTACATTTTGTGTTTATGTATATGTATATTACATTTCATGGAATATGTCCGTTAAGTTTACCAGACCCTCTACAATTATAAAATTTACAGACATATTTCCATGAAATGTAATATACATATACATAAACATAAAAAAATAAATATTTAATAGAATATTTATGCTAGGTCCTCGTGCATTCCATTTGTTCCTAACAATTTCCAAAATTAAATAAAAAAATAATTTAGAAAAAAAGGCCTATTCTGGGATGAAACCCTCTTACAACCACAATACCATAAAAAAGACAGTCAAATGCTAAGAATTGGACTATTTTATTATAGTAGCTATTTAGTAGCTTATATATATTTGGCGACACAGAACCTTTCAAAATAATGTTACATATTATTTTGAAAGTGGTCAGTTTTAGAAATATGCCTGTGTATACACATGTATTTCAGCAAGAACATTATATGGGTAGCCGTTTGATAGTCAAAGGAGCGTTTATAAGTTATTCCAATTGCTGAGGCAATATGCACAAATTTGTGATTGATTAAATCCTTTTCAATAACATTTAAGCAAATGTTGCCTTAAAGTAAGTTATCATTTTTTTACTTCAATTTCAGCCAATAAATTTGCATGTGACAACAGCGTACAAGATTTGGGTAAGTAACGAAATAATTTCACCAAAGTAAACTATAGTAAATGTACTTTCATAAAATGACTACATATTGCAATTTTAGCATGTTTGACTGAAAATGACGTTTTTGTGGTGATGGACGTAAGCGTAACTGCGTCCTATAACAACTTTCAGGAACAGAAGAATTTTATTGGGTAATTTGATTCGTTTTGATTGTATGATGTTAAGAATGTAAACTGCAAATTTATAAATTACTAATCCAGTAGCTAGACAATCTGCACAACGTTTCGGCCTACTTAGGCTTTCATCAGGTGCTCAACTCTCTGTGATACTAGTTGTGACACAGTTTTCCCAAAATCGAGCATCTTTGAGACCCCTAATGGAAAAGTTCTGAGCAATTTGCCAGATAATTCAAAGAAAATTCAGAACTTTAACAATTTTCATAGTGTTTTCATAAAAGATTGTGAAAATCACTAAGTTAGCATTTTTCAGATTTTATCATTGCTAGTTTTTACAGGGAAAATTAATTAAATTTTCCTAGTAATTGACATAATAAGAATGATGTGAGAATGTTCATAGTTTTTTCAAGGAAAATTGATAAATCACTCACTTTCAAAGCATTCATAGAAAATTGACATCATTTTGCCCAGAATTTTCTTTGATAACCAACTATCACTACCTCATCTAACGCATTTTTTCGAATGGTAGAGTATTGGTATGGGAATTGGAAGATCGTGGGTTCTATCCAGGCTAAGTTGCTTTTTTTAGACATTTGTTTAATAGGAAAAGTCCCTGAAAAAGCAAGGTATTTTATTCGTGGTTTTTTATAAAATATTGACAGAAAATTAAGGTTCTCGTTTTCTGGCAATAATTACTCAATGGCAAGGAAAATAATATGAATCATTTCTTTGAATTTTTTTCTGAATATTTTTATGTAAGGGACTGAAGAATTAATATAGCACATCAATCGAGTTGAGCACCTGATGAAGGTCTAAGTTTAGACCGAAACATTGTGTGGAAATATAATTAAGTTGGAAATTCAATTACCTTATGGATTTTCTTATAAAAATTGAATCCCTTTTCAGAGGGCTTATTCAGCGAATGGGTGTTTTTCCAAATGGAAGCCATATTGGAATCTACTCATTTTCCTCATCAAGCCGAGAACCCATTCCCCTCATGACAGCGGATCAAAATGGTGGCGATATTCGATGCAAACTGCAGTGGTCCAACAATATTTGTAATGTCATTTTAACATAATAGAGAATTTCTTATTGTCCTTTTGATTAAATGAATTTAATACCATGAACCTTATTTGACAGATGGGGGAAGCACAGACGTTCCAGGCACTATCAAATATGTCCACGAGAAGCTTCGAAGTTTAAAGAACAAACAGTTAAATGCCAATTTAGCGAAAGTTCCTGGAAAGGTAATCGCTTGTTTTATTTTTTTTATTTCCGCTCTGTCAAGATAAAAATCTCGGAAGTATCAGAATAAAATTTCGGGTGATGATGTAGATGAGTTAAGAGGATCTACTGGCTATTTTTGGCTAACATAACCAATGGACAAATCTGCCCGGGATAAGTTTGCACATACTAATAAAGATAATTTAACAAAAAAATGTGCTACAAAATTGGATTTTCTCCTTTACTTTAAAATAAAATTTTTAAATCGTTAATATCAGCAATAATTAAAAAAATTAATATTTAAACTGAAGTTCTAAAAATTTATTTTTAAAACGCACGTGAGAGATTAAATTAAGTTCAAAAAATTTGTTTTTTAAATTATCGCTGATAATAACAATTTAAAAAGTTTATTTAAAAGTAAAGGAGACAATCAAATTTGTAGCCTACCGCCCAACTTACAGAAAACCATTGCATAAACGATTCCGATTCTTTACAACTGTTTTTATTATCAAACCCTTATGATTTGAAAATAAAAAGTTTAACATTGCAGAGAAATTAACAGGCGATAGCAACTAATTGACGAATTTTGTTAATTTTCTAAGGCTATTTTTTTTAATAAAATGCAAACTTAAAAACAATTCAAAATTACACGTGAAAAAATTCCAACGTTGCTTGTGCATGTTGAGGTCTACATTACAAAACAGCGGATGCGCAAAGTTGGTAAGCGCCACCTATAGGAATTAAAATAATTTTATTATATATATAATAAAATATTTGATTCACAAAATTATTTCATATTATTATTATAAAACCTCCCAAAGTTTCATTTTGGTAGAATAATTCAGATAAAAAAGTTTTTTTTTAATTTTAAATGTGGTTCTGTGTTAAAATCGCGTTTCTGTCCCAACAGAAAACGGCAATTTATTACCACAAGAGGTCGCTGCATGTAACGCCGATCTCCTCTATTGCACAGGCATAAGCAATGTTGTAATTTTGTATTGTTTTTAAGATTTTTTTTAAAAATAACCTTGGCAAATTTACAGAATTTGTCAATTAGTTGCTATCGGTGGTCAATTTCTCTGCAAAGTAAAACTGTTTTTAATATCAAATCCTTATCTGTAAAAAATTTGGATCGTTTACACAATTTCGCAATTGCATGTTCTGTAAGGTTGGCGATCCGCAATCAGTCTTTAAAATGAGAAACCTGTATTCTGTTTTCTTTGTATGCTATTAAGCCTATTATAAGGCTGATTGCATGCTACCACTTTGAAAAAAATCAACATTTCACGACAAACGTTATAATTTCGTATAGCAAAAAACAGACTTCTTAAAAGTTTTTCTAAAAAACTTAATAAATACAAAGTTAAATGGCCAAATATGCAATATTATGACAATAGTTTTTTTGCTCAAAAATCGTATTAAAAAGTATCGATAATTTAACAGGATTGAAAAGAGAGTACGTGGAATTAAATAAATTAAAGCCATCGAATAATAAAATATTCTGATTTTTACCATTTTTATACCAAAAGGTTGTCATTTTTATCTATCTTCAATCTGCGTCGTCAATGAGAACCGAAGAAGTCAATCTAGCAATGAAGGATCTTAGAAAAGAACTCCCAGGCAAGAGTCTATTAATACGAATTTCAAAAGGAATTGACATTAGATTAAAATCTTGTTCCAATTTAATCCTTTAGAAGTTACCACCTTGGCCGTTGGTACCAACAAAGATGCCCTAAAAAATTTCGTCCTGGATGATAAGGACATGTTTGTTCGCACTGGAGAACAGTTGTCGTACAATTTGGACCAGATAATGAGGCGAATGTGTTCGGGTGAGTACATGTGTGTTTGGTATAACCCGGAGAATTTCTTTCTATAGTTTTCTGAGGTTTTTATTTGTGAGAAAAACCCGGGGTCAACCAAAATTACTGAGACTGCACTGACATTAAGAACTTTAAGATTACATGCATGTATCTCGTTTATTTAAAAAAAAAATAATTAGGTCTGCAATATGCGTTCTATTTTGGATGTTTGTCTAGCATATTTTTAAATGCATAAAAAATCATAAAATTCTACATTTATAGTCATTAAGTTGGTGGACGATTTAGTCTACGTGAGTTAAGATTAACTTTTCTCAAATTAAGGTACTGGTGCTTTTGAATAATTTGGGTGGGTTGTGGATTTACACGAATGGTGCTTTTAACCCAAATTAGTGGCAATGCTATTAATTTTTATTTTCAATATTGAACATTTTGATATGTATATTTTAATAATTGAATATTTATAGCTCCAGCCACCCTTGAATACAAAGACTGTCGCAATCCAAACGTGGAACTCGAAAAACAACTTGTCGGAGAAGCATTTATTTACCCGAACACGTATCAATGGATTGGCATTAGTACATACACTTTCAACAAGACTGAAAGTGATGATGCTTATTTAACTGTAAGTTAAAGCATATCATATTTTACGTATTTTTATAAAGTTGGCAGTTTTCCCAGTATAACCCTTGTTTACAACGATGGTTTAGTTGGAAAGCTAACTATTTTAATCAATTAATTTGACAGGAGATGTCAACAATAAACTCATTTCTACACAAACTAACTACTCTTAATTTAAACTCAACTCTGGCTTAATTTGTCTCTTTTCATCTGAATGGTCAAAGCACAATTGAATTTTCAATGAAGAATAATGCCTAATTCTCCATACGACGATTTTCAACTGAAAACGGAAATAATCAGCGTATTGAGAATCAGCCAATAGAAAAAATTCAAATTCAAATATGCACATTAAATTTTAGCCACACATGTGAGGCAACAAATTTCGAAATTTTGACACACACGCCAAAATTCCGCGAAATTTTAATTGTGGAATTTTTTTCAGGCAACAAATTGCCTTGATTGGCAGAAAGTATTTCATTTTTTATTTTTCTTGGCCTGGCCAAGAAAAATAAAAAATGAAATACTTTCTGCAACAACCCCCAACATCTATCTGGGAGCGAATTGATTATACAGGGTGATCGATACAGAAAGGATGAATCACTGAAAACTCGAAATGTGTGAAAATACACACAAAAATGTGCAAAAAAGGTGCACATGTGTTCTTACAGTTGTGTTCTTACAGTGTCAAACACACGTTGTGTCGCTTTACACACTTGAAATGTGTAAATTTACCTTATTTTATGTGC
>JAQGCC010004212.1:0-13571 GCA_034698905.1 Xestoiulus laeticollis | reverse complement strand
GGTGTAAGTGGTCAATCCCTTCCCTAATCCTTTTCCCTTTATTACGGGAATAAATATTTTATTATTATTATTATTATAAGATATGGGTTCCTATTTATGCTGACCGATTAAATACGTGTAATGACGTGTTAATGTAGTTGCAGGGTCAGCTAGTGATGACCATACACATAATGCCGCCTGTGAAGGTCATCGCTATATAGAAGTTAAGCTATGATTTTATGTGTGCGGAGTTTTCCGTCCGAGGACGTTTCCTATAACCCACCTAACCTGTAAATTGGGACACCTATAAAAAGCGATGACCCTGCAAGTAGCGATAACTCACAGTCGGCATGGCGTGTATGGTCATCACTTTAGCTGAACCTGCAAATAGCACAAGCTTTGGTTTGGTCCCAATGTGCTATTCGCAAGTTTTGGCGTCTCCCCTCCATTCCATCATCAACCTGTCTTTGACCTCAGGCAGATACGATTCCGTAATGTCCTTTTAAACTGGTATGCCACCGACAAGGTGGGTTCTAAATCCAGCTTGAAGGTCTCAGAAGCATTTTTGGAACCCCCCCAAGTCCTTGTGTTTACGTTCGCAACTGGAAGGTTGTTTCCGAACGCCCCCTGCCTCGCCGAGTGGGATTACGTGTAGCGTGGCCCTCGGGGGCGGAGCCTAGTAACCAATAAGAACGCTCCCATTGGCCGCCGCGCAGGCTGACGTCACGCGACGCCAGCTGCCAATCGAGGTTAACATAAAAGGCGAAGCGCTCTCGTGCGTCATTCTGTCGACGTTGCTCGTGTGCTGTAGGTGCGCTTTTTTTTGTTAAAGAGAGATTTCGCGAGGGTCTAGTTTTTGAACGTTTCGCTCGAGAAAGCAAGGAGAACTAGCAACCAGTAGTGAACAAGTATCGGATTTATCCCCCCGCCAGTGTTTTTTTTTTCGCGTCTTCCGAAAGCCACCGTCTGCCGCAGCTCTTGTCCCACGTCAGACAAAAGAGCAACGACGCCTTACGCAACAACGTACTCGCCCGTCGCCATCTTGGATCCCTCGTCGTTGTCGTTTCACGTCAGCGTTGTTGGTAAGGCCCGATTTCGGTCCCGAATGCTTCTTCGCCATTGGGAGGTCCCATCCGCACCGACGTTCGTCTCCTAGCGACCTTTGACATCCTTCCTCCTGTCTCATCCAGCCGTTTCCCCCCCCCAAAAACGACCATACGTCCTGAACAGCACCTAAGACATGAAGCAAGAAATAAACAGCGCCGCCATCTTCCTGGCCGACCTGCTGAGGATAGGACACACGCTGACCGAAAAACAGTTGGAGGTTTTCAAACAGACCCTGGAGAGCCTGCTGGGGGAGCACTTTAGACACCACTGGTTCCCCGAGAGACCGGCCAAGGGCAGCGGCTACCGTTGCATCCGCATCAACCACAAGATGGACCCGATGCTGGCCATGGCGGCCAAGGCGTGCGGCCTGAACGACTCTAGCCTGCTGCGAAACATGTTTCCCAACGAGCTCACCCTGTGGATCGACCCCTGGGAAGTGTCCTACAGGATCGGGGAGAACGGCAGCATCTGCGTGCTCTACGAGGTCGACGCGCCGGCCAAGGAGAGGTATCACCCGTCCACGTGTAAGGGCAGCGTCCGGGGCATGGACAGCCTCATCATGGACAACAGGAACATGGACCGCCAGTTCACGCAGTACGTGCACAGTTGAACGGCCAACCCCACACGTTGTTTGCGGTATCAAACTTCGCTACCTATGACCTGACACGACCACGGTACGAGATGTGAATCCAACCAACCCCCCCCCCCCCATCATCCTCTGAGAATATGGACCTGTGGGAGGACTCTGCTACCCCCCTTCCCCCCCCTCATGCCAGCCTCGATGGGATAGGTCATCGAGGCAGGTGCTGTAGAATGAATTCGCGGCTGCTTTTGGCGAGGGTCTCTGGGTGCCGAAATTGGACTGGGGCATTTTATAGGCAAGTATAGGTGGGGGGAGAATTGAGACCGAAATGGAGTCAATGTTAGGACCTAGTTCCTTGATCTCATCCCGGTATGAAAATGCGGACGCTGTTCAGTTTTAATGCTATACCACCTTTAGAAACTTTCAGGAAATTTGTGCTGACCAAATTGGATTTTTAGTTTGGAAAATACGCCTAAAATATGTTCATTCCAGTTAGGCTTAGCGAGCCCATGCATGTGACCATTTATCTCATTTAGATTAAATTACATTCCGTTTATGGACGTAGCGTTTCAAATATGATGAAACGTCTTTGGGTTGTTTCAAAAACTTGCATGTAGGCCTAAACGTTTACGGACGATAAAATTGTATCAGATGAAAATTTGACTCTACCAAAATTTAATTAGGTTTGAAGCAGGCAGGACAAGTCCATGCATGTGACATCCCCCCCACCCACTTTCAGTCTATAACGGATTAAATTACATTTATTTTAAATGAACTAAGTGTTTGGAATAGATTTTCAAATTGTAAACCGTCTTCAGGTTGGTTTATAAACCTGGCAAAAAAAATTATTTAATCTGAATATTGCTAAATAATTATCTACTGAAAAGGGGCTAAATGATTAGGCTATCGACTAAAAATGGCTAAAGAATAATTGACTACAAATGGCTAAAAGATTATTGCTAAAAATGCAGCCTGCTAATTAGGCCTAACGAGTCCATGCATTGGAGCCCGTATTTATAGACGACAAAGACCTACTTCAAACCGATGACGTTTTCTGCTTAAAATTTATCTTCTGGGATGGTACGGAAACACGACATGAGGTCAATTTTTCGTTCCTACTCTAGGTTTATGTAGATTTTTTTGAAACTACGTAATGTAGATAGTAGAACCCCGTAGCATCGATCCAAATTGCTAAAACTGAACACTGTCCGCTTTAAAAAAAAATCGACGTGGGATGCTCGGTCTTCCAGTTTCTAAACCACCTATTTCTAGGACCAAATTTTTCAACCCGGTCCCATTTCCACGCTCACTACCCTCGCCATGGTTAGTTCGTTTTTTTTCTTCTTCAGTGTCTGCCCCTTGCTGACCATCATTGACTCGTCACGATTCAATCGTACGCCTGCCAGCAAAGCGTGTCCAGTGATGTTTATAATGTGGTGATAATGTTTCTTTTTATGAAAAAATGACGATCTCTTGATTATTTTTTTTCTCCTCACACCCGTGAAGTACAACGGTCATCCGATTTGCCCCTCTCCTATGAAAACAGAACTACCGTCGCAGCCATCTTGGAATCCTTATACCTTCCTCATCGCGTCTTACATCTTTTTAACTAACCAGGGAACATTTGCTCGTTTGTTTTTGCCACCAAGTGATACACGGATTAATTTACTCGTTTTCGTGAACATTTTGAAACGTTTTCCTTCTCGTTTCAAACTGTGAAGAGCTGATATAAAACCAATCATTTATGGCGGCCGCCGCCGCCGCCATCTTGGAAAAATTTCCGAATCAACGTTGTGAAGTAATGGGGACCAAATTTCTTCGCTAATCCCGACTGATGCAGTTTGACTTTTTTTTTTTTTTTTGTTTTCTTGTTCGTTTCACGAGCTGCTGAAATTTGTTACGTGAACTTTTGAACGCGTTTATCCCGGTTTAAAATATCACCGAAGGCCAGTTTTATTACCGCCGCCATCTTTCTAATTCCCCCTCCCACACCCCCCCCCCCCCCCCAACAATACGTTTTCTCGTGATCTCTATCTCTCGTTGTTTTTTTTGTTTTTTTCTCAGTGCCCGAAAATGTTTTTCTCAAATTGTGTCCAAACGACGGAATTTTTGTCCCCAATTACATTCCCCCCCACCCCACCATCGTCATCTCGTTAACTACTACTGCCATAATGTTGTTGTTAGCATTGCCCGCGATTTGCGATCAACCAAAGTGATATATTTTCGAATGGAAACAAAAAAAAATAAGTTGTGGTGTCGTCCGGAAGTTTGGGAGTGAAACAAAGATGCACTTCCTGTGGAAGTGAAAATTTAAAAAAACGTTTGCGCCAAACTCGAGCCCGATTTAATCGTTGAATTTTTAATAGGCGTTTAATGCCCCGGCCAACGACGATATTCGTCGCTTTTGGCAACGGCTAAACCTAGTCTCTTGATCGCCGGTTAAAATCGAGTTTGGTGCAAGCCATATATATATATACATGTATATGCGGTGTTTGTTTGAAATCCGGATTGATTTGGATATAAAGACCCAGAATCGCGTGACTCTGCCAGTAACTCAGCAGCGCATAGTTTGCGTGGATTTCAGCGTTGATTTACGTTTTAGCCTCACCATCTTTGTGGCTAAAGGTTCTGTCTTGGCAAGTTGCACCTCAACCTACGATTCGTGGATTTTGGTGCAGCCGTGGCCTATAGTATTTTTTGAATTTTTCTCAAATTTCCCTCCTTGCTCCTCACCACCACCCCCCAACCTTCACAATGGCGTCAAAAACTTATGTCAAAATGCAAATTTTTTGCCCCTACCCCCCTCCCCCCCCCCCTCACCCCCAAATTTGCTGCTGTTTTCAATAGGGAGGGGCGCCGTAGACGTTTGCACTTCCATCGGTTATCGTCCGATAACGGAAAATATTTCGTGTTAGGTTTGTCAGATAGTTAAAACCCAGTTTTCTCAATGTTCCCCTCGTTAGCTTTCAGCAGGGTTTCGGTTTGGTACCTTTCCGTCTCCTGTAATGTCCTTTTTTGCAAAAGTTGGCATTTGCTAAGCGCAGTGTGGCACCTGACGCCATTTTGTTTGAAAGGAGTTTCCCGTGGAATTGACGATGTGAAAATAACGCTGTTTTCTGTGCACCGCCTCCTAGTGGCTCGTGTGCCCTTAGCATTTCTGCTGCTGGAGTAGCCATGTTGGAGTTGCTAAGGCTCATGTGCCACCATGAGATGCTGAACAGAAATAGTGATGTCCATCGAATCTGGCATTTCAAGCTCTAGCCGTAATATGACACCTTTTTTCTGCAGAGTGGCACATGCATTGCAATGGCGCTTCAAATCAGTTTTGGAGAACTCCTAGCAGTAGCGTGACACCCTTTCGCAGCAGAGTGGCACATGCATTACGGTGACGCTTTATGGGGAACCGCCTTTCAAAAGGCGGATGTTTTAACGTTATTTAACCAGCGTTTGCTATTTTTTTTTCAACCTCGTTTCGCCTTTAATAAAACTAACATTGCGCTGTTTGTAATCGAGAAGAGCCACGTTTTTTATTTTTTTTTTGAGGACATTACAATGGGATTGAGGTCACGGAATCGAACAATGACGAGCGTTTCTGGAGGCTGCTGTGAGGCAACGCCATCTTGGTTACCTTTTATAACGCCAGTTTTTTAGGCCTGCTTTCGAAACCCATGTTCGTAAATTTCACCACGTTTGGTGACCCTCACGCCAGCCTCCAAGACGCAGAGGTGTCTTGTAAAAGTTCTGGTAATGGTATATTTGAGACACCCCTAGATTATTCCTCCCCTTCCACAGTATTAATTCTGTACTGGTCGGTTGCTCCCGACTGCTTAAACGTTGGTTAAATTTGTCGGTTAGGAGCTGAATCTTCAAATGTCGGGTTGCACTGGGTTTTAATTGCTCGTTTGGGATGCTGGACTTTAACGGATCGTATTTACGTTTGATGCCTACGTTGCTAGTCAAGCCCCTTCAATTTGGAAAAAAAAAGGCCCATGTTCAGCGATTAACTTAAGTATACCGCGCGCAATTTTAACTGTCCGTTAATTTCCACCTTGTTCCAATGGCCACGAGCATTTAAAAGTTAACCGGAAGTTGGGTGCAATGCCGGTGTACCAACCCAGGTTTTGATGCAATTCCGACCTCTTCAAACTTGTGAAATGTGTTACTAAAAGCCTTAATCTACGATTAAAACACGGTTAACAGATTTCGGTGTAACCGACCCTTAGTTAATTCACAAAATTGTCTGCAGTAACCGGAAGTTGCGAAAGCGGTGCCCTCCCACATCTTCCTCCTCATCTAGCTCCGTAATAATTAGACGAATAGGCCTTAAATTAGGAATTTTCCGTATTTCAATTTCATAAAACCGTTTCGTTATCTTCCCCATTTTTTTATTTCTTATTTTTTTTTTCTCTCGTATTTTTCGCTCTTTATCTTACCGTACTGTACTCCGTACCCACCACCCCACCCCCCCTTTCACGACGGTTTTAGTTACTATCTAGCGTTTTCCTACGAAATCATGACTGTAATTCCTGATCGTCCCTCGGCTCGTCTCCACCTTTTCAAATCCCCCCCTTTTTTTCCCAATTGCATTTTTTTCCAGTCTGTATCGCCCCCCTCTGACCCTTGACCCCTTCATGCCCGATATTTTTTACTTGTGCACGAAGCTGCGTTTCGTAACCCCCGGTGCATGCACCGGACCCGGAGCGGCAGTGCACAAATTTTATGTAAAAATATTGTACAAAGCTATTTTTTTTTCTCGTCTGTACAGTTACTGAAGTAATTTGTGAAATTTCTTAAAACCTCGAGTCGTTTTGTACAGTAAATAAAATGACTTAGAAAGATGCAAAATAATCAATGACTACTGACTCAATGTTTCCAATTAGGTTGTACATTATTATAATACTCATTCTTTGAACGTTCAATGCATAGGCTGCCATGTATTATATGGGATAACCTGAAACAGTCAGGGAAAAGTGATTTTATTATGTCCAATTCAATACAAATATTGAAAGTTATGAATATTGATTCCTGGTTTATTAGTTTTATTCCCTTAAGTTGGTATCAATTTAAAAATATATTTACCTGTATTTCAATTGCCTGATATTTCAATAATAAGGGTAATCCCCTATGCACTGTGCGAAGATCAGAAAATGTGAGGCTCGAACCCTTAGGCACTCTCAGCCAGCCCTGATCTGCAGAAATGGGGAATTTCCCTTGGCATAATTTTAAATCGATATTTTCGGATATGGCCAGTACAAATTATTTAATAATACATGTAGTATGATATCAAGGTGGCTGCAATTACACAACATTGTAAATTACGTTCTAAAACAGCATGAAAGCAACGAAATATGATGTTGTTAGGTACAATATCCTATTTTTGAATTTTCGGTCGTCAGGATGGTCATGGAAAATTGTTTTAAAAACTTGTGAGGAAAGTTGAAAATTTCATCTCAGTGGGGAACCCTGTTTTTAGCCTTGCATTGCAATCTCGGTGCCTAAACGTTGTTCTTCAGTGATTGATGCCTTTATATTTAAGGACGTTTCCTTAATAAAAATTCTAGCCTTTGCAGGTGGTTGTATTTGCGCAACACCCAAAAAAATGAGTTGCAGAAAGTTAATTTTCGGATGAAAGAAAAAAAATATATAATAAGCTTAAAATTATTTGGATTGCATATCTCGTAATCGTGTTAACTCGTTGTGCCACATCTAACGGGCAGATCATCTAATTGGTTGAAAACTTAGGCCTAACTTGCTTTCTAGTCCTTGTTTGTTGTCGTGTAACCCCATTTACCAGTTGCGATGGCCTAAATCGTTAGCCGCAAGTTTCTAGCGCGCACATCCGGAAGCCTGATGACGTCATGCTGGCTAGTGAACTTGGTGACCGAAGTTACGTACGACGAATTAAGCCTAATTGATGGGATTAATTAAAAATCACGTGGGTAAAATAAAATAAATCGCGAATTTTGATGGAGCATTATGTTGGAAAGAAGCAGAGTGGCACATTTGATATGTTGTTTGTACCAATGAATTTAGCTTCGCGGTTGGAAATGCTGAGGTGGTAGTGACTATGTATTTGAAAGGCGCAGAATGGCACATGCTATTCCTTAACCCGTTTCACTGTTGAGGACCTGATGGACACTTGGGATGCCCTTTGCGAATAAATGGATTTAGACGCGCATTGTGATACTCAAACCTGCGTTGAAGAAAGGGCCAGAATGGCACTTAACGTGGACCAATGGTTACAAATGGCTGAATTTGGATACCGAAACCTCTATTTTGGAAGATACAGAATGGCACACGCTGTCCATTGGTGTATTGCGATGTTTTTTTTTTCCAGTGAAGGTTATTGTGAATAAAATTGATGTCTTTTGGGAATCTGGATATCAATGGCTGACGCGGAATGCCACAAGTTGTTTATTGGTGTACTCAGGGGCACTCTTCCACAAATGTCTGGTTGGGACCCACTGGGAATCGGGAATCCAAAATCGGATATATTTTGGATTGATTTGTTCCCAGGAAGGAACATCCACGAGTGCCCTACCAAAGAAGATGCACTTAACGGATAGACGCAGGATGGCACTTGGTGTTTGTGGATCCATGGACTTTCTATTACGGAGATAAGCGTATGCGCCACACTGCGGATTGCATTTGCTACACTTTAGATTTTCATCCCTGCACAATTGGAATATCAGCTGGCATAAATGCTGAACTTAAATCTCGATTTAAAATGCCATACTTAACGTCAACTTGATGGCATTGTATACTATTAAACCCCAAGTTCACATTTGCAAAGGTAATTTCAACTTTGTGACTTCTATTTATTATTCATCGTATTTTCTTCTGGATGCACGCTTGCTGAATTCGATAAGCTGTTTTTTGAATTAATTATTCATTTACACGTCAGTACCGATTATACGATGAGGTGCCATCCTGTGTTTAACCGCTTAGTTCATTTTTAATACATGTACCATAAGCCTTGCAACTGGAATCTGCCTATAATGATCTTAAGCTACATAAGAACTCATATCGTTATATCCGGATTTGGGACAAATGAAACGTACTTGTATTAGCATGTACATTGTACATATACATGCACACGGAAACACAAGTTTAAAATATAATATAAATGTAATTATTAAATTTGACTTCAATTTAATACTAAATGCGATCAATTTGTACTTTACGAAACGTTACGTTTCGTCATTACATTGCATTACATGCACTTAAAAAATGGGAAAGGAGGAGAAAATCACGGAAAATCGTTATAGGCGAATGAAAGGTCCATTTTTCGTTTCGAATGGACAAGGCCCGCGTTACGTGTATCGCCCCCTTGTGGTAGTAAGTTGCAATTTTCCTAGGGGATATAAACACGATTCTAACACAGAACCGCATTAGAAATAACCATTTAAAGGGTTTTGTATATTTTAAAATAGTAACTTTTTGAAATATTAATGAAGAAACACTCTTCATTGCTTGATACTTCCCCTATAAGCTTTTAATTTTTATTTGCCACTACGTGGCGCTATCTATTCGCACATGCGCTGTTTTGTAAAGCGCACCTTGTCCATTGGGATTGCTATGTCCGGATTATCGTTATATCCGACATCGTAGCATCCGAACAAAATTACTGTGCGTAAGATAACAGACCATCCGAACACATTGCTCGGAATCGCTATACCCGGAATATCGCTGATGAAAGATCCTATGATGAAATGTACTTGTAATGTAAGTGCTGAAGGTAAAATCATTTCCGAACACTACACTTGTCTTAGCAAATGATGTAACGAGCGTGACGTGACCGCGTTCTATGCTGATGTCATCCAGGTTCTCTGAAGATACAGGCACATGATTCAAAACGTGAGGAAAATACGTAAACAATGCTCGTTTTGTGCTAAAAAAGGGGAAATGGACGAGTTTTTCAGGAATTTTTTTTTAATTGGGGGGGCCTTGCTTTTTGTGGAGCAGGTGCTTATGCTACTTCCTCCCGCGGATAATAGTGGGGAGGGGAGGGGGGGGGGGGGACAGGTGGGGTTAATTACCTCCTCGCCTGTCGAAATACGAGGGTTTTCAACCCGCGTTTCTCGTTGCAAAAGCTTCATTGTCCATTGTCTGCTTGCCTCGAAAAAAAAAATAATACGAAAAATGGCCGACCTGTCCCCTCCATTGTTGCTAGACTCAAGGTGGCGCTTCTGGAGTTAAATTGCCCCGTCGAAACACCACAATGGGAGTCTATATCCCTCGAAATACTCCTCGAAATGGTGCATGGATGAATTTTTAAGTGCAACTGGGCTATTCGAAAAGGTTTGTTAGAAATATCATGTGAAAAAAGAGCTACAAATGGTAAATTTACACGAGGTTTTTCCAAACTATCAAGTTTCTCACAATTTTTCTCTACGAAATTACACTAAGGCCGGAATTCATGGTCGTATAAGTATAGTACTTATTTGTATACTTTTAACACACAAGTAGTGCTTATTCGACGACTATGAATTCCGGCCTAAGATTTCCCCAGAATCTAGTGATTCGAATTCGGGCCAAAACTTCACATACTTGAAAACATTGCCCTAACCCCAAAATCACGTATAAAGTAAAACATGTCAACATTCTTCTCGTCGAAGTGCTGCCAGAATCTTTAAAACTGGCTAAGAAATCCTTTCAACACTCTTCAAGAATTGTGTCAAAATGAATTTGTGCCAAAATACATCTAATAAAAGCGTGTCAGAATTCCTCCTAGTGTTTTTTTGAAAAAAAAAAAAAAAATTCAAATTTCGAAACGTTATACAGTAGCTAAAAATGATACATCAGCATTTAATTCTTCAAGCTGTTACAACAATTATTGCTACATTTCTATATTTAGAAGCTGCAATGAAAATGCTAACTTTTTTCTATTGCATGCAGTCGGCTCTCGATATAACGAACGCCAAGGGAATGGGACATGCGTTCGTTATACTGAGAAGTCTTGTTTTTACACATTTTTTGCTCTTACATATGGCCTTTTATGACACTTTTAGCGACTGAAATGCCATAGTTTTTTCCCCCTAACAGTTCTTTCGTCTTCTAGAACACCACAAATACAATTTCTGCCAAATTGCTGGAGAGAGTTGTACACACTTAAGCTGCTTTGCAGTATTTTGAGTACCCCTTAAATAAGCATTAGAATGTTTTAAGAGCAATCCTTAACAACAATGAAAATAGAAATCTTAAGCTGACCTACGACATCGAATTGCCGTTCGTTATACTGAAAGGTTAATACATGATAGGTATATGCATTTTGGTCGGTTCATTATATCGAGAGCTGACTGAAACATGTCCAAATCGGTTTTAAGCTGGGATGATATCCATTCCATAGTATTCTAATAGAAATGTTTTCATTGCATCTATGGGGCAGTTGAGGGTGTAGGTTAAGTGGGGAAAGATCACGTTTCGGACATGTCCAGACGGGTGTGTGGGTGGCATGTCCGAGTCCGAGCAATTTCGGCCAGGGTCGAGGCGAGCCCTAGCTAAAGCGTTACTATATGCAAATGCACAGTTAATTAGCGTTGCCTTGAAACCGGACCCTGGCTCGAATCTCGTGATTACAGGTAAATAGGCCTGAATGACGAAAAGGCCATTTTCGTATACGCTGCTGCACCTTTTCGTTAATCGCTGTTTTTACCTTGTATGGTGACGGTTAATTGGTAACCTTGGCCAGAGGAGAGGAAAAAAACCGCATTTAGGACTAATCACCGCAAGTGCCACGGGGGGGGGCCCCAATGTGGTGGATGGTTCCTGTTCGAAGCAGAATTTCCTCGTGTTTGTGTCATTTAATCTAATATAATTGTTATCTACATTATATACTTTGAGATATTTTACGATATTTGCTCCATTGGTTTTGACGTTTTGGGTGGCCATGTTGGGACTCCCGGAGCTAGTTCGAATTGAATGTGAAATACGATATTGGTACTTGGTTTCTGTTTATTTTTTTCTCACCGATGATTTTTGGTACATGTATAACCTGAGGGAAAGATTAAAGGGACCCTAACAAGAAGTTGTAAAGTTTCGAAGGCTGCAGTTGTGGTCATTTAGGAATTCAAATTACCCAAATTAGCGCTCACTTCGGTGGGGGTTTCATATACATTTGGACTCATTAGGTCGCTGGTATATTCACATGTTAATTGAAATTTAACAAAAAATGGAAACTTCCTCGCTAAATTTTTAATTGTGTCGAGAAGCAAATTCTTATTTAGTTAAAATTCGCCTTAAATCCATTACAGCTGAAAAGAGCCCTAATATGGCGGTGATTTTTTCCACTACATAATATAAACTAGAAATATTTCGGAAAAATGCCCTGAAATTTCATTGAATTTCCGTCGAACAATTGGTTTTTTTTTTCATATTAAATCGCAAACAATTCCGTTGGGAAGTAATCAAGGAAGCGTCTCAACATGGCGCCCGTCTGCAATACTGACGGCCATCTTAGGGCTCTTCTTCCTTCCCCCTCATGTTTAATTATGGGAGGTCACTTTTATATGCCAAAGTTAATTGAAAATTAGGGAAAGATTGCAATTTCCTTCCTTTAAGTGATTATTATTTATCGCATTAAAAAGTTGATGACTTTTAAGAGAAGCTAACGCCTCGTTTAATTAAAAATTGCCGAATCGAGGCCTTGGAAAACCATCGCAACTTTAGGTGAAGAGACCCCCAATATGGCGCCGATTTGAATTAAGCAGCAGTACATTACAAGTTGAAATGTCTGGTAGAATTTTACGGAAATTCGTTCAAACACGGTTTTAATTAAATTTAAATGGCGTTAGTCCGAAGTCGTGGCCAGCTCAAGATCGTTACCTCCATAACGAGGCCATCTTGATCTCGCTTGGATCTGACTAAACTTGCATGTTTGTTGATGTGCCGAATTGCGGGGGCTGTTTTAGGTTATCAGCACCGAATTTTAAATTAAAAGTCAAGAAATAAAAAATGTTAATTTGATACGGGGGTTGGGGGCGGGGTTAAATTACATCCCAGATGTGATTAAGTTTGGCAGGATCAAGCTATAGCTCAGTCCTATAATTATGCTAGAAATGGATTTGTATAGAAGACCAAGACCCGCGCAACGGCAAGTGGGTTAATGAGAATTAGGGTTAATCAAATAACATGTTTTGCACAAATAAACACAAAGATGGCGACCCTGGGTGGTGTGATCTAACCGAGTAAACACGCCGTTTTTCTAAATTAGCAGATAAAACCGTGCTAAATGCTGACAAATAAACAGCTTCTATAGTTTCGATCCACGAGCAGCCATTTTGAAGGACACTTCCGGTGGGACGGAAGTGACGTCATTCTATGGCTTTATAAAGACATTAATCGCTATATGCAGGCATATTTGTGTACAAACTATTGACACCTTAATAAGGACAATATATATTAAATTCAATGCATTTTACGTTATACATATATTTTATGCCTTATTTAATAATGGATAGGAAATAGAAAAAAATTGGTTTCTACTGGATAAATTGATAATGTAAACCTTTCATTCGCTAATGGTATTAAAAAAAACAACATTTCAATATGCAAATATTTATTTTTTTCAACTAAAAGTATTTTCCCGTAGCCATCTTATCTAAACTATTAAAGCAAATATAAATTCAAATAAATAGATAACGGTATTTTTCGTATTCAAAGTAAGAAAATTCGAATCGTGTTGTTCCTGATGTAGTTCAAATAGCTTTTATCCTCAAATGTTTGTATTCACACCATGAAAAATGTAACATTAAACCATAAAATGTTGTCATTAAAGCATAGTGGGGGAGGGAAAGTCTTACCAAAAAATGAAATGTCTTAGTCTTAATTCAATTCAATTCAATTCTTTACCCTGCAGTCAGCATGTAGTATGCCATGTGGCAGGGGGCAAAGTGCCAGATTT
>JAQGCC010004211.1:0-13573 GCA_034698905.1 Xestoiulus laeticollis | reverse complement strand
ATTTCTTGCTGAGATGTATCTTGAAATTAATTTTGTTGTACCTGTTATCCTTTCTGTAATTTATTTAGTTTATAGCCTGAGGAAGATATATTGTTGGCGAAACGTTTGGCATTGAAAAATAAAGAAAATTCAATGTAAAAAGACTGACCAATAATTTTGATGTTACACACTTCACACGGTCAAGAAGAATAAAAGTTTAGAATTTTATTTAGTTTGAATTCAGTAAATGGTAGAGCGTATTGATCAGATGGGGTGGTGTTAATATTGCTATTATTTGCGGTTCTGATACATGTGTTTGTATGGATTTTATTGATGTAGTACTTAATTTTTCTATAACTTAACCTCTTAATGGGTGTGAATATTTTGTCAAAATAAGGCTTCCCAGGCCTCCTTTCCAATATTGTTTGAGTTTTACCCAATAGGTTCCATAGCACCTGGGGGTAATGAGCTTGAAGAATTTGTTTATGCCAATTTAGTCTATATGAAGTTTTGGCCTGAAAGAATGCAAATCTAAATTCTTTTTTTATATTTGCTTCAATTTCGATATTAGCCTGGGTTGAATTTTTTATAAAATTATGGATTGCATTTCTTAATCTCTGAACATTCTATGGAGAACCAGGGAGTGTTTTTTTTTACTATGTTGGTATATGGTTAGGGTTTTATCATTTTGAGGTTTGAGAGTTCTTTAATTAATTATTAGGGATGCAAAAACGTTATATCGGTCTAGGAAGATTATAAAGAGGAGGGGGCTTAGTGGGTCACCTTGGAGTACGTTCGCTGTAACTCTAGTGGGTTTCGTAAAGCCTGATTCTGTTTTAATTTGTAGTGTTAATTGGGCGTAAAAGAATGATATGTTAATAAGTAAGTGGGGAGGTAATTTCATAGCTTTTAGTTTGGCCCACAGGGTGAAGTTATCCACAGAGTCGAAGGCTCTTTTTAGGTCGGCCATAAAGGTGTATGTTGGGGCTCCATTTAAGCTTAGCCTTTTGTGGATTAGTGAGTTAAGAAGGATTATATGGTCGTGTGTTCCTCTGCCCCCCAGAAAAGCAGCCTGTTCAGTAGGAGTTCTCCGTGGCCCACTTGGACACTCTATGAGCTTGTAGGGCCATTTGATTTTTGCGATGTTAGACACCAGGCTTATAGGTTTATAGTTTTCCTGGTTAGTGTGGTGCCATGATCGGGGGAATGTGTGGGAGGCTAAGTGTTGTCAAGAGGTGTCAAGAGTTCAATGCGAAGATGATGGTAGGAGTGTTTGAAGAGATCTGCTGGAATTAGGTCGATGCTCGTGGCTTTAAGAAGTTTTATTTCTTTAAGGGTTATGTTGAGTTCATTTTCTGTAAAAGGTAGTAAGTGTCCGGTGGTGTGGGGTTGTGTTGTCTAGGATCATTAGTGCTGTTGGTGTTATTAAAGGTGATTTTGTTAATATAATTCATTAATTTCCTGTAGCCTAATCTTATGATGGGAGTGTATAGCTTTTTAAAATATGCCTCCTAAGCTGTTTTTTCTATTAAATTTGGGGTACAGAGTGACTAAGTGGGCCACGGAGAACTACATAATTCCCTCCTGAACAGGCTGCTTTTCTGGGGGGTAGGGGAACTCATGACTATATAATCTTACTCAATTCACTAATCCATAAAAGACTAAGCTTGAATGGAGCCCTAACATAGACATTTAGGGCAGACTTGAGAAGAGCCTTCGACTCCGTGGACCACTTTACCCTGTGGGCCAAAAAAGCATTGAAATTACCATAACACCTACTACTTAACATATCATCCTTTTACGCCCAGATAACGCTTCAAATTAAAACCGAAACAGGCTTCACAAAACCCACAAGAGTTGTAATGCTATTGTTGGTTCGATGTTATGTGTGTTGCAGGTTTGAGTAAGGGGCTGTTGATGTGGTTGTGGCGAGGTTCCTAAAGGGTTCTCTGTGCTTCCTGAGGGTGCTGAGGAGATATCCATCAGGTTTGTTCCATGGTCAGATTGATAAAGAGTGTTAGAGTGGCGATGAAATTGTTGATTAATATTAGGGGATTTTATAATGTTTGGGTTTAATTGGGTTGAATGACCCGAAGGGTCCAAAATGGAGAGGGTGTAATTGTCATTGTGTTTGGGTGAATTAAGTAAGAGGTAATGTTTGCGATTAGGTTGCCCTCGACTAGTTTGGGGACCGCCAGAAGACGAATGAAGATGGAGCCTCTGACGAGGAACCGAAGACGGAGCCGAATGCTGTAGTCAAAAAGTTTTCAATGTCTGGACGGTGGAAAAATTTGATGATTACGGGGGTTAGAGGCTTATTCGTGAAGAGTTTGGCTAAGGGATGTACAGCTTCCAAGCTTATTGTAGCATGGTTCGGGATGTTTATGTTTTAGGAGGTTTCTGAAATGTTCGGTCCAAGTCCAATGTCTCGGAGAGGAGGGTTGTGTTAAAAAGAATACAGGATTCCTTTCTTGTGTAATTCTCCTGTTTGTCGAGTCTGCTCATAATTGATGTTAACTGAGGTTCGTCTGTGTTGACAAAAAGGGTGTACAGAATAAAGGTCTTGTATTTGGGATGTAACTTAGGCTTGTCTGTTGTTATTTAATGTGGATACTTGGTTGATTTGTTGTTGTAACTTCTCATTCAACATTCCATTTGAGTTTCGATGGTTGCGAATCTCTCTGTTAGTTTTGATATGTTATCTGTTTGTTTGTTAATGTCTACCGACAACATATTCTTCATTTCTAGGATAGCCATTATGGTTTGGTCATTGCCTTGTTTTATTAGGGTAGGGTCTGCATGAGAGTCTGATGAATCTAGAATACGTTTATGTATTTTCCTAGGTGGTGCTAATGGTTGCTTCTAATTTTTGTTAGGGCTCCGTGGAATGTCCAGGGCGAGATTTGGGGTTCTATGTAGAAGAGGTTGACTAGTGATTATACCGCCAGACATATCAAAAGGATATTTCGCAATTACTTTATCTTCACTGACATCTTGGGTTGCTGTTTTAAACTCAGAAGTATTTGAAAGCGAATAAACCCAAGCATAGCTCCCATTTCATTTCAACAGCAGGAAAGTATATTCTACTTCTTACATACTCTTTTCAATTCAATTCAATTCAATTCCTTACCCTGCAGTCAGCATGTAGTATGCCATGTGGCAGGGGGCAAAGTGCCAGATTTTTTAAGGTGAACTTTATACGGTCGTGGCCGTTTTTTGGGGAACTATCCCGGCATTTGCCTTTATGTGCCTATATGGGCGATTAATGGAGGTTGTGGGAAACCACGAAAAACCACAACCAGGATAGCCGGCCGAGGTTCGAACCCGGGTCTCCCGAGTTTAAGGAGCTAAGCATAACCACTAAGCCAGCCTTATCGGTGCTTTTTTGCTTTTCATTATAAGGTGCATTATAGTAATAGTCTTGACCGTAATTATGAATTAAATAGAAGAAGAGGTCTGTCGATATTTTTGGATAAAAAGAATTTTTTATTCCATACTGCAACGTTTCGTCCCTTGGACTTCATCAGGCAGAAAAGAAAGAGTCTGTTTATAATAAGAAAAACATAATGGAGGACCGTTATACGAATTCATTTACAAAATTTCTTTCATAGGGTTAAAATCCAACAACATTTTGAATAAAACCGTTGCATCCTTATACAATTTGCAGTTAAAGGGTTCATGATTTGATACAGGTAAGTAAAGCGTTATAAGAGGAGATTCATATGTAAACCACAATAATCCCAACCAAGTAAAAAAAGAATAACTTACAAAAACCTGTAGAACATGTAGTCAACATATTAACATCAATAAAAACAGTAAAAACAATCCATATAAAAAACCTAAATGGTAAATATAATTAATCAAAATAAAAATTGAATACGATTATTGGAAGGGTCGACATCATATGCAAACGTACATCATAATTGAAATACTTATGCTAAGCAGGTGCGATCGCACAAAGCAAAATATATTTTTTAAGAGAATAAGAAAGAGAAAGTTTAAGCATTAATAAATCGTTAAAACTAACCTCAATCAGGAAGAACAGCGCAAAAATCACACCTGCCCATAATCAATTCACAAAAATGAATGATATATTACAATGGCAAGAATAATAGGCAGTCAAAATAGATACGGTGCTTTAGATAAATAATTATAAATAAAGCGGGAAATTTCAAACTAAGGTTTCCTTATATTCCTGTTTATTCGCATATTGTAGTGGGTAGTTATGTGTGTAGTTTAGTTTTAATATGTGGGGAAGGGGGGGTGGTAGTTGGGTAAAAAAAAAGGAGGGGGAGGGGGGCAGAATGGGAATGGGGGGGGGGAAGTGTATATTTTTGGGAATCTGAGATTACATGAGGCTGTTGGTTATTTGTAATAATTATTTTTTCTGTATTATTAATTAATATTTTGTTTTTTGTTTTATTTATAGATTGGGGATCAATTTGGATTTCCATTAATTTATTAATATTTTTGAGATTTTGAGGATTTTTTGGAGAGTTTTGCACGATAGTATTAGGAAATGTAAGTGGGTCAGGGGGATTTTTATTATTAAAACGTTTTTTGTACTGCAGTTTATGGTTTGTATTTCTAATCCTTCTGCATTTTAAGGCTCTCTTTATAATTTGTGGGTATGCTTTCCTTATGGATAGCGAGGTTAATGGAGTTGTGAGCATGGATAAAATGCCCTTCTTTCAGGAGGCAGGCCTTAAACTTAGGTTCGTTATTAAGAATGGTGGTTTTATCCCAGTCAATTACATGACCTGGGTGGGAAACATGAACATGGTTAGCTAATGAGTTATTATTCGTTTTAGACATTCTTACGTCGTATTTATGTTGTTTTATATTCTACTGTTTTAAATTTCATGAACTACATGGAATTTTGGTAAATTTTATCATTATAAACTATTAAAATGTTGGGTGTATTCGTTATAGCTTCGGTAAGTTCTTGAGGCGTATCATAATAGCCTGGCTTAACTTCACATATATAATGGATTTTACATTCATGGGCATCTTAATTCCACTGAAAACGGCAACACTTACACTATTATTAGATTTTATCACATTATGCTAGTACAAGGTATGTGAATATCCGTAGGGCCTACTTCCCACTGACTATCTAATTGTAAAGGTTGAGACAGTCTCGTTATGTAGCTCTAAGGCGTGTCGTTGTATGAGGCTAAACTCATGTTTAAAGGTAATGTTATGTTATAACTCATGGTGCTCCTTGGTATGTAACTCACAACTGAATGAGATCTTTAACAGGGATCCAACTATTCATACTCTCAGGATAACCTCGTTATTTCACAATTCCTGACCCCTTCTCTTCGCATGTCGAATGACGTTTTACACAACATACTTTGTTTTCATCAGGCTTTTCAACTTTTTGAAGTTCCTGTTCATAGAAGGTCCTACGATAATCTCCTTATTTATAATCAAATAACCGATAAACTGGTGAAGACCGAGGTAATTTTTTAGAGATTGTAAAAATTTCTTCTGTCTATTTAGGCAAGTAACCCTTGTCAAATACCCTTTTATATTTACTTATGCGAACAGTATCTCTAATGTCAAACTTAAATTTAATCTTATCTAGTTAGTTTATCGAGAACTTCTCTGTAAAGGTTTTTATAAACAGTTTTCAATAATGTGGTAGCAAAAGTGGGCACTTGATTTTGTTTGTCTTTATATACGCTAGGAATATATAGCGCCGCAGGCCGGCGTCATTTATTAATCCCTATATATATCCCTAGCGTATATAAAGACGAACAAATATTTTCTTTTTCCTGGTCAGTGTTCCATGTTGAAACACATTCTTCAATGCCACCACAACCATCATCATAGACAACACAAGCATACATTTAAGTGAGTTCTCTAGTGAGTTCTCCAGTATAATTATTACAAATAATTTCTTTTTTATGAAACGTTAATGTATCCAGGGCATCTTCAGCTCCCAGCACCATTAAGTTGATGACATTAAAATTCATTTGCTGATGTGTTTTGAATATTTGCCTAATTCCGCAACCACCTATTTTTTGTTCCCTTTGGAAAGTCTGTAGGCGTACTTTTTTGGACCCTAGAAACAAATTCCTAAATATGTAAACCGGAGGGAATTTCATCAGTGCCTTTACCTAAACAGTCACCTAGGAGATACACGAGTTTATCCTCATCACATTTACTATTTAAAAATTACACTATCGGTATTTATGTAAAGGACATACTCTCCGAGCCGCTAGAGAAGTCCGTAAAGCTGAAGACGCGCGAGTCCAGTGGTGAATGCCGCGATCATCACATCGGTGCAGACCTTTACATTTAACATAGCCGTAATAAACCTCTGGAACGTAAGGTAGCTGTGGATTGGGAATAATTTTGGGGTGTCCCACAAGAAATTTTCCTCATTTATTCACCCCTGGATATAGACTAACGAAATCGTAGTACCTATTAACTTCACCTGTTTTTGCTTTGTACTATGTCTTGGCACAATTAGTCCAACCTCCAGAAAATCTATCACGAGGGTCTAATTTTACTACGATGTTAACCTTTTCAATGAAGGTTCGCATGTTGACGTTTGTTTTTAATTGCTGGTAATATTCGCACTCCTATAGTTCCTCGATATTAAAGTTTGCTTGTTTAATGTCATTGATTCTATCTAGAATCTGAGCAATTGCTTCTCCCATAGTGCAACGACGTAAAGTTTTAGGCGTTTCAGGCTTATAACAATTTGGTCACCCGTGGTAAAAAAATCCCTGAAATAATTCTTATAAATCTAAACAAAAAGGACAAAACGAATTTATCACATTAGCTAGGTTTAGGAATAAAAACCTAAATTAGCTAGAATATCCTCTAAATTAAATACCTTAACTTCACCACCATTTTACGCATGCCTGATGACATCATGCTGTCCTTTTTTGAAATTTAACCAGGTTAACCAGAGACAAGCTTTGGCATTTTGTTTAGCACCACATCCATACCGGCCTTGAGGTATGATCACTATGCTATTCTCACGTTATAATTTACGAAAACATTCACATCCTTCTCTTAGAATGGTCACGTCCGAAGCGCAATACCCTTATAAATCATCCTGCAGATTAAACAAGGTGCCTGACAAGGTGCATCATGCCATTTGAGAAGAACGTACTTGGCACTTTTAGAAAGTGAATCAGGGTCAAAATAACAAATGTCTGGTATTAACCCTTGATAATTTTGATATTTTATAGTATTAAATAAATGCGGGAAATAACCATTTTTTAATTTTGTAAGCCCAAATGTTTCCAGAAAATTTTGATAAAGGCATGGCCAGAAAATTGAATGAATCGATAAATTTAATGTTAGAAATAGTCAAGCACATTAATTTATTGCCAGTAAATATCGCTTTGGGGCAAATGTTGTTCATACTCCAAAACAAATATTATATCATATCCCTTTAAATAATGAGCAATAAAAACCAAAGGTTGAATTGATTTTTTGGCTTTTTAGATCTCTGGCATTGGACGTATAATCAATCATTTCTGAAAATTACTTGCTTGTCCATAGAGCCATCTTCATGCTGACTACCAAGAAATTGGCTTTATGCACACCAGTTTCCTGCATAGCCTCAACATCAAAATAATAGATGTTGGCTTAAGTTTTGTTTTTTACTAACATTAGCATCAACTTTGTTCATCAGTTTAATGCACACCTGTACATCCACTTGTGCTGGTGTCGTTGGTATTGTTTTTGAACTCTTTTTATTTACTAGTTTTAGATATTTTTGAATGTAGCACAAATGGTCTTTGGTGACAATCTGTCTAAAAAATTTACATGACCGTTTTCCACAGTCATGCAATACACCTTGTCTAATAGACAGGAATCAAATGTTGCATTGGCGTAGAGCTATATGGAGTCTCATGGTGACATGGAGTCTCTTGCATTCGTCACCTTTGATGACCTTTGGTGAGCATTGCGCATTTTTCAGTTATGGCGCTTTTTTACACAGCTGTGTAGTGCCAAATATGAATGAGATTATTGTTCACTAACTATAACCACATTTGAATTCCAAGTTTCTTCTTCTACCTTTTAAACATGTTCAACAGAAGTAGGATTGATTAAAAATGCAGTGATCTTGGTCAATGCACCATAGTGACCATTGTAAAGCAAAAGAGATAAAGTCTTGCTGCACGTTTTTGGTCCAATGAATATTGGACTGAAATTTGCTTCTGCACTGAAGACATAGATTTGACATCTCACACCTTAAGTGTTCCTGGAATCGTTGAATTTCATGTAGTTTATGCTGCCAGCATGCTGATGAAGGTCTTTTGCAGCCCAACCTTAATAATTCTTTCTAGTGTTGCACAATTTCTTAAAGACTTTTACATCTTCTAGATATGCGTCTAACTGCATTTTTTTTAAATTTGCAATGGCCACGACTAGTGATCTTATGTATATATCTTTGCAAAATATGTTTCCCAGATTGTTTTTCCAATTGTACATAGGGTGTTTTGGGTGTTGTTTTTAACTTTTCATAGGACCTTCCACAGGTTCTAAGGTGATTTGGCTATGGATAGTATAATATGCCATTTTGTGATGTGGTTTTTTGTTTTGCTTGGGTGCATGTGTGGCAGAATTTTGACTTAAGGTGGAGTTTAGTTATTGCGTTAGCTGTGCAAGGATTTAATATAAAGTTTAAGGCTTTTTTGACTTCATTGCATTTCTTGGAAAACCAAGGAGCATTTTTTTTATAAGTGTGGTTGCGATGTGATCATTTTTTCTTAGGTCAGTTCTCTGGTTATTATTGATGTAGTGTTTATAGCGACTTTGTAAAGGTAGTTTGGTGTAGTGTGGGTCTGTGATGTGTGTTAGTATATTATCATTAAGTGTAACTGAGTGTGAATATTTGAGTTAGGGGTAGGTTATGCTGTTTGGTATTTCTGGATTGTAGGTTTTATGGGGTTTGTATTTGATGAGCAGGGGTAGGTGATCGGATGATAGGGCTGGTAGAATAGTCGTGTTTGTAATGTGGTTCGTGGCTAGACTGTTAGTTATAAAGTAGTCAATGACAGAGAATTGTGATCCTCTGTGGAACGTAGGTGCTCTGTCTTCATCTCCCTGGGTCCTACTATTGAGTATTGTTAAGTTTAGTTTCTTGCATAATTTCAATAATTTTTTTCCTCTAAGGTTTATTTTTGTGTTGGTTGAGAATCTGATAATGTTGAGGTGCGGGTGGGCTGTTGTTAGTATCAGTTTGCCTGTGTTGGTTGTGCGTGCGTTGAAATCTCCTATTAGAATTGTTGGTGTAGTTGTGGTGTAGTGGCGAATTAATTCTGGAATGTCGTTGAAGGGGTTCTCCATTTTTGGGTTTTGGTAAGTTCCAATTAGTACGATCTTTGTTTTTGTGTCCTTAGTTTTAATTTAAATTGCTTTTGTTGCGTTCGAGGTGTGTAATATGGATGGGTGGCTGAATTTGTCTCTTGATACTAGGAACTTGATTCCGCCTGAAGGGTTGCCTCTCTGCACTCTATTTGCTGGGGAAGATATGTTGAAGTGTTTATTGTTGAGTATGTTAGAGTCATCAGCTAGCCAGGTTTCAGATAAGAAGACTATGTCCGTGTTCATACACGGTCTCAACACAGGACACTCCCAAAATAAATGTTAATACACGGCTATTTGGCTAATTATTTGGCCTATTATTCCGAGTGAATTTCACTCGGAATTTACAAGTATTTCCAAGTATTTGCCAAATAATTAATTAAATAGCCGTGTATTGACATTTATTTATGGAATGTCCTGTGTCGAAGTGTAGGCTAATTATTGGCCTATTATTCCGAGTGAATAAACATGGAATTTGCAAATATTTAACTTGGAATAATTGGCTAAATAGCCGCGAATCGATGACTATTGTGCTCCGATAGTACTTAAATTACTATAGTATATTTAGTATATTAGTATATATATTACAGTATAATTAGTATATCAAGTATAGGCCAAATAATTGGCTAAATAGCTGTGTATTAACGTTTATTAACATTTATTTTAGGAGTGTCCTGTGTCGATGTGTTTGCCAATTATTTGGCCTATTACCGAGTGAAATACTTGTAAATTCCGTGTGAAATTCACTCGGAATAATAGGCCAAATAATTGGCTAACACATAGACACAGGACACTCCAAAAAAATATGTAAATAAATGTTAATACAAAGCTTTAGCCAAATAATTGGCCAAATAATTTGCTAAATAGCCGTGTATTAACGTTTATAAACATTTATTTTAGGAGTGACCTGTGTCGATGTGTTGGCATCACACAGAATTTACAAGTTCACTCGGAATAATTGGCAAATAGCCCGCGAATCTATGTGCTCTGATCAATCATGCAAAAAAGTCGGCAAAAGAAGTTGGTGCGCTGCATCGGAGCACACTAGTCATCGATTCGCGGCTCATTATTACGAGTGAAATACTTGTTAATTCTGAGTGAAATTCACTCGCAAAAACGTTAATTTATACATAAAATAAAGTCTTCAATAACTTACATTAGATCGTACACACTCATCCACTCGAAATTCGTCCCCTTCGCGAACGAGCATCTGCTTTTTTATTTTTCGCATAACATTGGTCGGAATAGAAACTGTTTCTATTCTCTTGCCAACGCAAGAGAATGCTAGCGTTGCCTAAATTTTCCTTACGCCGTGTCGAAGTCGTCTGCTAGTGATGTCAAACTCGCGTAACGTAGTTAAAAAAACGTAACGTAACTTTCAAATGTGGGGGAACCTTAATTTTAAAATTTTGGCCATTATCCCGAATTTGGTCATAACAGATGCATCGCGTTCGGTAAGCTTGTAATAGTCTTGTGCAGCTTTTGGAGCTGCATGTAGCGCACCAGCCATAAAACTGGTGCCTGGATTTTTCTCCATTGCATCAAGGACAGCTTCTTCAACATCGTGTGTACTCACATGTCTACCTCTGGCTGTGTGATGCATGTTTGATCGTACTGTCCCACTTTCACAAAGTTAAAGGTGCACAAGCTGAAATGCCCTGGGTTATTATAGTGTTCTCCATACAATCTTTGCGCTAATCTAGCGTTGCCATCAGCAAGCCCATAAATGCCCAGAATATCAGCTAGGTCTTGATTTGTGTATGCTTAAATTTTGATACAACAACTCAATAACCCATTAAATGTTTAATGTACCAGCTACACATTTAGCCTTGTAACTTTTTAAAAGTGACCTTTGGACATTAGGTTCATTAGTGAAAAATGATTACCTTGATCTACTCTAACACCAGTTTGAGTTTGTAACTGGAGTTTAAAAACACCCTTTAAATCATCTTTTTTATGCCAAAAAAAGATGTTCAGTATATTTACCTTGTGTGGCAGAATTTTGCAACTGTCATTGTTGACTTCCGAGTTGGACGTTACCAAATCTATGATTTCGAAATGGTACTTGGTGCACGGCGGTTGTTGTTGTTCATGCTCCATAGACTAAAAATAAAACATTACTTTAAATAAAATTTTACAATATTTAATAAGTCGTCGGACTTATTTTAAACTTACATTACACACTGCACAAAACAGTTTTGCTTCATCCATAGGCATTGTAAAGAAAGTCATCATCGAATAACTCGCTATTTCAAGTTTTTTGATTTGCTGTTTCTTCTTCATCTCCTCAACCTCCTCTGTCCTTTGTTTTTTCGCGTTATTTTCCTCTTCCACCTCCTTTTTCGCCCTTTCCTTTATTTCCTTCCTTTATCCTCTTAAGCCTCTGTGCCAAATTTTTGAACGAGGCCCTATGTTTCCTCTGAATTTCTGCCATTTGCGCTTGATGTCTAGCCAGATGATCCTCCCACATCTTGCACTTCATTTGCTGGAATTTAATTTAAGTGTTCATTCTGTAATAGAAATTACTCAGGCATTAATAAACATAAAAACAATCTCTATGGCAATTTTATAACAAGGTTTAGTGATTGATTTAGTGATTAGTTGTTTTGACTCTGCTGTATTACACCTATTTGTTAAATGTTATGAATAACAATTTAATATATTGTTAAATAGTTGATCAGCCTGTCAATCCGTTATACAGTAAAACCTGTCTACATTGAACACTCATGGGACCAGGCAAAAGCGTTCACATTAGACAGGTGTTCATTGAATGGAGGTTTGCTATGAAATGACATATCCAATGAACTATGTTTATGCACACAATCCTTTCAGGATTTCGGTGATTTGTTTAAAGAAATCTGTACTTGACTGTTGTTTTTTGTTTCGATCATTGATCGCATTTTCGATCTTTCTCTGTGTGTTTATCGACAAAAACGCAACACTCAACAATAACAGACATACACGTATAACAACACAACTTCACGAACTGCATGCCAAAATAAAAACCATAAGTACCTCCCGCCCTCCAAGCCAGTCAATCGACCTCAACCCCACCAAAACCCCACTCAATAAGTCCACGAAAAGTAGAATAAAGTGTTGTATCCTCTTTAACACATCTCCCCCACCCCGCGACGTAACATACACTGAACACTTTAGGAACCTTTTGAAACACATTAACATATCTAACTACTCCACAATAAGTTTGGAAGCCGTTAACCCCCTAGCAAGACCAACAACAAACAAGCCCCTCCCCCTGATAATTGTGTAATTCTCACACCGCCCAGACATCGAAAATTTCATTTCTACAGCTTTCAAAAACTTACAAGAAATTAGAAAACTGCAGGGTTGTGGTAGGTTCGGTCTCGACCGAAGCTACTCCAAAAACTCCCTTGAAATAAGAAGAGCCTTATATCCCCACTTTCAATACCTTAAATCCACAGGATCTAACCCTAAACAAATTGACGGAAACCTGATTGTTAACGGAACCTTATACTCTATTCACTTACCCTCTTTAATCATTACACCGACACCACCCTGAACTCTACCGGGACAACCTGCACATACAGTCCATAACCCCTTAACATATCCTAATTCAATTAATCAACCAACTATACCACTTCCGACAGACCTCAACCTACAGTTAATCTACCTATCTACCTCCACATAACAGAACCCCCCTACACAAGCCTTTTCTCAAACCCACACTTCAAATAATCCATCACGATGCCTGCAGTATCCCTAACAATGGCAAATCCAACGCGCTAACCTTATTATCATGGAATACAGCAGGGATTAATTCATCAATGGCTGACCTTGAAATTCACAAATTACTTATGAACACGGACATAGTCTTCTTATCTGAAACCTGGCTAGCTAATGACTCTAACATACTCAACAATAAACACTTCAACATATCTTTCCCAGCAATTAGAGTGCTAATAGGCCACCCTTCAGGTGGAATCAAGTTCCTAGTATCAAGAGAAAAATTTAGCCACCCAATTATTTTACACACCTCGAACGCAACAATAGCAATCCAAATTAAAACTAAGGACACCAAAACAAAGATCGTACTATTTGGAACTTACCAAAACCCAAAAATGCAGAACCCCTTTAACGACATTCCAGAATTAATTCGCAAATACACCACAACTACACCAACAATTCTAATGAGAGATTTTAACGCACGCACAGCCAACAAAGGCAAACTGATACTAACAATAGCCCACCCGCACCTCAACATTATCAGATCCTCAAC
>JAQGCC010004210.1:0-13575 GCA_034698905.1 Xestoiulus laeticollis | reverse complement strand
CAACGAGTATTGGACTTCTTAATCATCAATACCTCGAGAAAGGGGACAATAGGTCGCTCTGCTGGAGGGTTACAAATTTAAGGCAACCTCGTGTTGTTTGCATGCTTGCTGCAGTGCATGAGTGCCCTTTCCACTTCTCTTCCATACCAAATTCACTTTGGTGACTTATAAGATCACAGAAGGCATATCCTTTTTTTTTTCTCCTTCTTATTTTTCCACCCCCCTCCCCCTCCACCTCTATGTGGCAATGTTCCGCATTTCCACACAAGCCATTATTTGGGGGTAAAGCTTGAGAAGCATTAGCCTGTATCTTCAAAATGGCCACCTATGCCTGAAACGCATTTATTCTGTGACGCATGTGGTCGTGCAAAAATGCAATTCAAATGCAAATGTCCGTATACTTTCAAGCATACACTGCGTGCATGCGCTCTGTGAGGCACGCGCATGCCCATTAATGATTGGCTAAGATTAATACGTTTTACTCTAGATGTATATTCATTCCGCCCTTGCTACGCCATATTATAAGAATTTATATTAAAGGCCAGCAACTTTGCAAAAATCAAATCCACTAACAACGGCTGGATGAAACGCCTACATAGTGAAATCTTTGCATATGCAAAGTGTTTTCCACGAACGCTGATTTCATCAATTTATTTCCCTCAATTGGACCATTTCAACCCACTCAGATTGTATTGATAATTCAACCTATTTTGCCAACAAAAACATGTACATGCATGTGGTTACAGAATTAGGATAAATATACAGTAACTTTTATAAATAGAATTTGCACACAGTATACAAATTAATATGCATAAAACTATTACCCTTCAAATGAAAACATCTTAACAACTGCATGAATAACGAAATAAAGCATCTTAACAAGTTTAACTCTAACCAAGATGCATCCTTCGCATTTTTTTAGTTAAACAACCTTCAATTTTTTAAAAATGTAACTTATTTTAAGATATAAAAAGTGGAGAAATAGATGCTTTATATAGTCTTAGATTTTATTAGATCTTTAGCCTTTTTGTGGACATCAGATATTTTAATTTGCAAAGTATGCTACATTATAAAAACAGCATAGACTACACACATACAGAATGGCTAAAACCTTAAGTTTAAATAGGGGCCACATTTTCAACCTCACACAACCAAAATTTGCAACGCACTCCTGTCCCCTGATTGGTTGCATGATTCGATCATATTTCTAAAATTGACCAGCGGACCAACATTCACACCCTTCTAAATAAAAAGTATATACATGTATTCTATTATATTATATAATTGTATACATGTATATATCCGAAGCTTATGCTATATTATGCCCGGCCCACATAAATTTTAAATATAAAATCAGACTTCATAAATATGTATTTCAATCATATTTTGCTTAGTTGTTCTCCAGATTCCCAACTGTTATTAAAATCCAATATTTTAAAAAAATATCCATTGCACTAGTATTCGTTTATGATTTTTTTCCTTCTCTGTTATCTATGCCGTGTTTGTTCCGAATGCCACTTTAAGTATTCTTTTTTTTATTTTCTGCAAGATGAAACTTAATTCAATTGATGCGTTCAGAAACTTTCATTCCTCTTCTGATTACTGAATTTTCCTTTACTGATATGAATCAAAATCTCTAACGCGGGTTACTAGAAAAAAACTAAAGAAGACTTCGGGAGCATGATCTTGCCAAAAATGATAAATTTGAAGAAATTATAGAATGCCACATTTTCGTTCGAACGAAAAATCCCTTAACTTCATCTGTGCTATATAGCCCTTTGTTTCCCCAATATGATTAATGCATCGCCTCTGTTTTGTAAATGTGGTATGTTATCTGAGGAAGCATAACCCATTATCGACTAAGTAAAGGTACGTGTCCAATTAATTGAATACCATTTGTCAGTCGAAATCCGTTTCAAAGCCAGTCCTCGCTCGAAATCCTGAGTATAAATTTATGTAAAAGCATCCATCTTGTCAATCCATTTGCATATAGGCATTCAAGCGATAGAACAAGCCTATATGCAATGCAAACCCGTTATGCACTATTTCAGCGAGAGAAGGTTTCTCTATGTTGATTTAAACTTAGGTTCAGTAATCAGTGAATTTTAATCATTTCAGATCTATTAAAGTATAATATCGAAATTGGTCTAGGTTATAAGCAAAATGTTTATAAAACATATATCTAACGAGTCATACAAACTGTATTCCTTTAATGAATGTAATGTTAAATTGGGAACTTTCCTAACTCGAAATCCTTCAAACGCTTTATGCATTTTGTATAAAATTGAATAGCCTTTTATTCTGAAATATATGGGATGCAGAGGGGCTTCTGAGTATCCGAAATCTTCCGAAGGTTTGATGTCTGATGAATAACACATTGTGAGAGCATTTTCCAGTATCGTTTTCAATTCGTTTCTAAAACGTGAAAGGAATTATGGAAAAAAAGGAGGAGGGAGTTATCCAACCAGAAGGTCGAACATTTTCATTACCAAATAGTACCACCAAGTAACATTTGTCTACATGTATAGCCATATATATACGCACTTTTCTCACGTCATCAACCACCTCCATGATTACTTATTCGAGGATGTAGGTCCACTCGCATGCTAAAGCTGAGAATTGAATTTCCTATACCATGAATATTTTCTTACTTATGCTGAACAAAAATTTAAGAGAAACTTAGAAATATGACTTTGTACGATGTTATCACATATCTGTCACTGTGTTATTTAAGTAATTTTTCATACATGATACATGTATATATGAGCTTTTAAAGCGACAATAATACGTTGCAGATGAACTTATTTGCAAATGATTGTAAAATATTTCCATCACAAGACAAAACGTATTCAATTAGATATTGCAGTACAGAATATAATAGATCTATAGTATTATACTTTTTGTTAAATAGTTTTCCTATCATTGGTTTTCTATTAATATACACATATGGCTGTATGTGAATGAACCTTTCATTTATTTCATGAAATTACTTTTTTCTTCTACTCCCTTTTCGATTTAATTTTACGTATAAATGAGCATTGATGAAATAGTAATTCTACTAAACTACCATATGTCGTCATGAATACATGTATATTGTTATATATTGAACTGTCAAAAAATTCACATTTTCAGTATAATAACGCCACTGTAGGAGGGCCACGCAATATTTTCTTCCATATATTGCTGTTCTTGGTTTCAAATATTTCTGTTATAAAAATACTATAGACCTCCAGTGCTTTTAGTGTGCATCTTAAATTGAAAAAAAATGTATAGGAGTCGCTTGAAGCTATTGTCATCTACATCTGGCGCACATAAAATTCCGACCGAAGAAATTTTTATTTTACATTCCTGATAGTAATAACATGCATACATTGGGTAAAAAGTGTAATTTATCAACGTTGCTTTTTGGTATTTTTTGTAATAGATAAACGAGCCCTGGGCCATTAATTAAGCAACAGCAGTCCAAAAATAAATTAAAATTGGAACGAAAGAGTATATAGGCTATATGCAATCGATACATGTACTTGCGGTAAGCTATATATAAGCTTGGTTGACATTTGAGATTACTTTTACGTACATCGTTGTCATGGCAGATATGGACATTAAATCTACCTTTTTAAAAATTAATTTGTGGCTGTTTGAAAATGCATATACTTTATAAAATTAATATCGGCTCAGCCTCAAATCCTTTAGTTCCCATCAGGTTATTCCATTTGCATTTGACTTGTTAACCAGTATCAATCACGAAAGATTTTATTTGTTTAAAAAAGTTTCATTTGATAAATGGGATTGAAAAATGTATTCAGCACCAGTTCTAATGCTGAATTCAACCATTCAGTCTTCGAATGGAAAATGTCGTAAATTCGCGAGATTTCTATTTCGATTTCGACAAGCTATGGCCAACAAAACTCCTCAGAATTTGTGATTTTTCCACGTATTTCAGCTTAGCGTGAAAATGTCGTTTTCTTAGAAAATATTACTAGTCAGCGTGAACACACGAATGCCCCCAGTGGCCATTACTTTGTCGAAGTATCCATTTTTCATGCGATATCTTGAATTCTTGGATGCGCCATTTGCTATATTAGCAATCAGGATATATTTTTGCAACGTTGAACCGATTATATGCATGCATTTTCGCTCAGTCGTAATGGAGCATCATCGTGTTGCTATTATTGTTGTTATGTACTAGATATAACATAGCGTTTTCAGTTGACTTGCTTGAATTCTTTTTTTAAGATTTGGACCCAAGTGTTTTTGTTTTCTCTTTGTTCGTGCTAAAACCACGCCCATTAGCTTATCGGTTGCAGCCTTTGCTCCATGTTTTCTCCATTCTTGCCATCATTCACTTTCTAAATTAATTGTCTATCTGGTTTACAAGTGTCGTAAAAGACATGCTCAATGAAGTGAGGGAATGCAATGGGAGTGTGTAACTATATTATGACAGCATAAAAGTAGACTTCTCTGGTCAGTCGTAAACTCGATTGACAGTGGGGAGAATGTTAGAGTCGTTGCTATAAAGGCAAAGGGGGGTCCTAATATTTGCCAATCACTTTCTTAAATTAAACTGTCCTAGTTGATTAGATGCGATTTGGAGAATTAGAAAGGACTACTATGAGACTACAGTGTTTTTACACTTGGTTTTAAATAGATTTAACAGAAGTGTTGTTTGACGTTTTTCATCTGCTTTTTATACTGAAAATAAAAGAAAATTGTATCCATGGTTTATGTGAATGAACATAAGGACAGGTTCCCAAATTTGAACTTTGTCAAAATATGACAGCTACATGTACGTGTCATATGATTTTTGGCTTTTTTGTCCATACTCAATTGAAATACACGTGGATTAAAAAAGTGGCGAAATTAAAATGCATGTTTCCATTTTATTTCGGGGGACATCTTAACTTAAGATGTTTTGATTTGCAGTGTTGCATCTGATTAGAATTTTTTTAATAAGTCCGTTGAATTATAAAACTCAATATCATTTTACATATTTCCACTTCTCATAGATCGATTCATCAAACTCAGTTGAAATTCTCAATCGTAAAAAAACTTGCCAACTATATATATGCAAGTTCTAGTGCAAAATGTCAGGATTTTTGAAATACAGCTCATGCTAAGCTTCACAATGGTGCAAGTGCTTGAATAAACCTCCGTTGTGAATGTGGACCTATACACTGCAAATGAAAACATCTTAAAACCTGTCCCCGAAACAAGACTTTATGATGCAACTTTGGAAATTCAACTTAAATTAAGATGTACTTTTGCATTTCTTTTGTTTACTGTCCGTCTTATTGTAAAATGCAACTAATTTTAAGTCAAAATAGTGGTGAACTTATAAGATACATCTTTGCATCTTGTTTTGGGGACATATCTTATTTTGAGATGTTTACATTTGCAGTATCTACCATTTGCCATTTTTGCACTTGGTTTGTACTGTTTAACTTTTCGATGGCTGCTAACTAGTTTGTTAAAACAGCTTTTCAACAACTTCACTCATCGTGTCATAAATACACCGCATGCTAAAGCTACGTTCCCCATGGTGGAAGTGCTTCAATAACTCAACCCTATATATAAACTGTCTCGAAATGTAGGGCTAACACAACTTTTTAGTTTGGTGTATAATGTTTAAGCTGTTGATGGATGCTGACTAACATTTCAACGACTTCACTCATCGTGTCATTACATCGTGTCATACATTACATATATTACATGTTTAATTTTCACAATGTTGAAAGTGAGCCAGCAGAAATGACTTCTCTTATTTTACCACTGTTCCTCTATGGACTGTCACTGCATGGGGTACAGCTTTGTTGCTAATCCAGCTTGATTGCATCTTCCATCAACGACTTTGATAATACAGAAGTTAGTTTTGTGCATGCATTCGCTATTATTTCGAGACTGTTTTAGCACATTGTTGGAGTAGTTTTAGCATGGCTAGGAGCGGACAAGTCGTCCAATTACTGCTTGGACAAAAGAAATTTGAGTAGTTGCTCTAATAAAGTGTTACGCTATTTTCAAAGTAACCGTCAACATAGCACCAAAACTCGGACACTAATGATGCTATGGAACTACGGGGAATTTGTTGATGATCTCTAGCTGTAAGCAACTATGATCTTCTAACACACGCCTGTTAATGGTGGGTGAGGGGCGCTCTTTTTGGCCTCGCCACCCTTACCTTTATACTCGATGGTCCCTCCATAAAAATAATGGCATTGTTGCCATTGAATGTTTGCAATTTCTTCTGCTAAAGATTGTTAATTTCGTATTCCGTGAAACATGTGACATACGGAAAAGAATGCGGCTTGGACCAGTCTCTTTCGAAGGACTTTAAGGAATTTTAGTTGCGTTCAGAAGTTCAATGTTTCTTCAGCAAGCAAATCGCTATTTTTTTCTCCCTTTCCTTTATCAAAATCAGATAGCCTACACATTCAACTTTCAAGCATGCAGTGGGGTACAATGTATAAACCTATGGTTGGAAATGGAACTCGACCAACAACTTTATTGCAAATAACTTAAATTTTCTTGAGAATGTGCGCGCTGTTATGCACATAAATAAGGTCTTCAGGAAAATATCTGCTGTTTTGAACTCTTAGATGATACTATGTTCTTCCTTCTCTCTTGCTCTATCAAAATGTATATAAAGGAGCACGAATTCTCATGAAGATGCATAAAACTACACATCTGAAGAACCCATCACCCCATCCAACATTTAATAACAATCAATATCTTAATCTTGGTTCACCTACTGGTATCCCTGTCGGAAATAAAATATAATAAAAATCGTAGTATGATTAAACTCATGATTAACACCTAACGTAAAATGACTTTAGCATGTTTACTCTATTCATTAACATTAATAGTGTAATTTTATTGACGTGTGCAAACAATGCCACTTTAATACAGTATGTTAATGTTATCTTGCTAAGGATTTTACTGCATTTGCCTAGTGTAAATAATGGGTTAAACAAGGTCTTAATTACATTTTGAAACCCATATTGAACACAACAAGATAATTAAGTCATTGATGTCAGTTAATATTATAGTGAGAGGTACTTATGCAAGTTCTATACTTTAATTCACTATCTTTTGTCTATTCTCAATGTATTCTCAATGTAAGGCTGTGGTGTTCCATATATATTTAGATACTAACATATATATATATATATATATATGTATATATATATATATATATATATGTGGGCGTGTCTGCCCACCTATTATTAAATGTGAAATACCTATTGTATTTTAATCTTTTCAGTAATATTGTGGTTTCATATTTCTATTTCGTTTGCTATTATTAAGTAAAAGTTGGTTCGATAAACATTTTGCTCTATGTTATTTGAAAATTAAACTTCAAATTGAAAAAAAAAATTCTAAGCCACACTGCCTTACTGTATATCTATGTCAGCGTACAATCCTGAGCTATGCTCTGGAGTATAAAACGAAAAAAAATGGATGAGTTCTTGCTTGGAGCGAATGTTATTTAGTGTAGTCTATATGGTTTTCCAAGCATCATCCACTGTTTGACTATGCTGCTGTATCCAGTATTGAGATTCGATGAATAGCCTTATAAATAGCCTCTGGTCTATGTGCATAGATCTGCAATCTCTTGTTTGTTGTTTTAGAAATGATTATTATATGCGTTGTTTTCAGAATTCAATAATGCCAGGCAATGTAAACCATCCCATATTAGATAAACAACAGCTGCATATATTTCCTATATTGCAAGTATCATCTCGTTCACCCAATTTGAGCCATCCCCAACAATTTTCAATGTTATTTTTATTTTTGCAAAAGTGCTTTCTTTCATTTTTTTGCCCTCTTCATGTTTGTCAAGCACGGTTTGGTGGAAGTGTATGTATATAAATATAAACAAAACAGTAATAGGAAAAGTAGTTGTTAGTTTAAAATGAAAATTACGGTTTCATAACTTCATAAATATTAATGAGAACTGTTGCTTAGTCTTTCATTCGTAATAATTAAATGTTATTAAAAGGATGTTGTCTTAGAATGGAAATGCAGTCGCATTAAAGTACATAACTGGAACCACATTTCTATATTAGCATACATTGAATGAAATATGTTGAAAGATTTAAATTCTCGTCATTTTAATAAAATTAACGTAGTTATAAATAATTGGGGTAATCTGGGATTTGCCAAGTTTAAAGGTGATAAGAATATCGCTTTATTTTTTCTTTCGTTATATACATTTTGATCTTTAATAGCTTTTTAACACTGCCTTTTAATATGGACATGCAAGCTGCATTCAATCCCACAATAGGTCATAACACCTAACATTTCTGATATATAATTAGTAAGATTATATAGTCGTGGATGCAACGGTGCTTTACAGACATCGCATATATACAGACTTGAACATTAATTGTACCATGAAATTGCATCTGACCTAAAAGTCGATTTGGTTAATTCAAATTTCTAGTCGTCTGATTTCATGTTACACCGTAAACCATTTTGGTGATCCCAACGTGCTCATTTTATTTGAAATTACGTTATGGGCCCACAGATTAATGATGTATCAGGTTCAGGGTTCACTTAATTCGTAGTATTACAACATGAGGGCGATGCGTTTCCCTAACATAAATTCTCCACTTTATTATCCCCATGATGTCAAAAAGTTGTAGGTAACCTAGAAGTACCATCTGCTTGGCTATTGCATCATTTTGATTCTTATGCGATTCCTTTTATGATAACATCCATCATATAAACAGCGATGGAGTTTTGCTTTTATCTCGGTAACTACACAGTCATGCAGCGAAGATGTATGTTGATAGGCTTCACTGCTCATTAATTGCATCGCTGGATAGTTAGTATTGTTTTGATTTCGGACTGCTTTTCATGGCAAAAATCTATGTGGATAGTCTTTTCAATTCACCTGCTGCGCCATTATTAATGTTAGTGGATATTGCAATTTATTCTCTTATGACTGTTTCCCAAGAGTTACAGCTTGTTATTATTTTTGACTCGCATAAAGACTTTTCTTGTTTTATATTATAAAATTGATTTGAAAGAATTTTTTTAATCAAAAGCCTATCTATTTTTTTAATATTTTTTCTTGCGTATGGATCACATTGTTTTGAATACGTAAAGCGCTATTAAGGTGCCACCTGTAGCTATCGTGTTGCTCATGTGTCTTCATTTGGAGTCTTGTTTGGAAAATCGTTTCACTTACTATTTCTTTCGATGTGACTTGTAAGTACCTTTACAAATGAACAACGGTTTTTCGTTGTTCGAGTATTAAGTTTATTTAAATTGCATATTGCTGCCATCTACTTTTCTTTCACAACACATCATTTTCAAGTAAAATCGAAAAGATGTTAGAAAATGAGCCTCATCAAAAAGTTTCATGTCACTTGCAGTTCAGTATGAAGCTTGATGATCATCTTGCCCCTGGAATTGGTTTTTGGTAGGACTATATGGTTCAAAATCGTGCATAAATAAATATATTTAAAACATTGTATATAAATAATCTTATTAAGGGTTTCTAAACTTAATATCTGCAAGCGAAATTTCGAAAATGACACATATTTTCCCTATTTTATTTAGTACCTAAATCTCTTTTAGGTTTTAGTATCACATAACGGAACATCTTTACTATATTACCATATCACACGTATTACAGCATCAGCCCTATCAACTCTTAAATTTACATGTGCATGGTAACCCATTTGGCAAATGCTGATTTTTAGAAATATAAAACGCTTTTTCCATATATGGACAGATTAATTAAAAAAATTGAATAAATTTATGAAGAATGCACTGGGAAAAGGCTTGCAAAATATTTTTCTTAATTAAGAAAATTTTTAATCTGAAAATAAATGAAAAGGCAATTGTTTGTATTTATGTATTTTTTAGGCTTTTAAAAACGCTTTTCTTCTATTTATAATGTTTTTCAAAGCACTTATACAGTGCATGTAACAAATGTTAGGCAATCACTGCTAGCATTGGTGCTATGCGTGATTGCGTACTTTTAGAGGCAATATTTTTAAAATGTAAATATATTCAGACTAAAGGACAGCTTGTATCTCAATGTCCCTGATATATTATGTATCCACGGTGACGTCCAACTCAAAATACTGCATTTTAAAGAGCACATTTTCTTGGTAACCAATTTCACGCAAGAAGAGTTTGGATCAAATCTGCCACCCTCTGCATGGGTTGTCACACATTTCCCCTAATAAACAAATGTTTTGTACGAGCGGATGTGAGGTTTTTTTTCTTCTTAAATTTCATGTCTGCGTTTAAAACTTCATTTTGTGGGCAGTTTTCATGAACATGATGCAAGGCCGTTTTCAGAATTTAAATGTGGTTCAAACAAAATGCGCTGCGTAGTATACTGCAGACTATAGTAATACGAATACTATTTTAGGCTTAATAAATGTTGCTGCTGTTTTAAGACTCCTACAGATGCTATCGCCGCGTTGAATAATAAATGTCTGTCTTTTCTGGACAGATGGGAATAACTACAGGCTTCCAGCTCCTCCTCCGGTCCAACCTGAATGCTAATTTGATATGATAAAATAATGTTGGAATTTTTTTTTATATCCGAAGTTCTTGTTTGGTTTCGCCGCCATTTTGAGGTACGATTTTCGAATACGTGAAATGAATTCCGAAATCCCAATCGATCGGGTATATGTCCAGAAAATACATTCGCATCGATGACTCAATTTTATCTGCCAAAATATTTGGAGGTTTTAAAAAAATTGGTATTTGACTTCACGTGCGCTATGCAGTTGCTAAATTCATGTGACATAACCACAACAGGTAGGCCTACCTGTATATATGTGAGATGGAGTTTCATTTAGAAATTATTTAAAACTCGATTCCATTAGGGACTACTGGCTAGAATAACCAATGAACAAATCTACCGAAGATAAGTTTCCACGTACTAATAAAGATAATTTAGCAAAAAAATGTGCTACACAATTGGATGTCTCCTGTTCTTTGAAATAAACTTATATCGTTATTATCAGTGATAATTTAAAATTAAATGTTTAGATTGAATTAAATCTCTCACCTGCGTTTAAAAAATAGATTTTTAGTTCTAAAATTCTGTTTTTTGTTCCTAAAAATAATTTTTAAAACCCACGTGAGATATTAAATTCAGTTTAAATATGTATTTATATATCAGTTTATATATTAATTTTAAAGAAAAGGAGACATCCAATTATATGGCATCTTAAGAGCATCTTAAGAGGACTGCATACTAGAATAAGCCTTTTTTTTCTAAATTATTTTTGTATTTAATTTTGGAAACTGTTAGGAATAAATTCTATTATTTATTTACATTTTTTGTATATGTATATTCCATTTCATAGAAATATCTCCGTAAAGTTTACCAGACTCTCTACAATTATAAAATTTACAGACATATTATAAAAATTCAATAAAAAAAAGAAGAAGAAAGTGAGCCAGAAATGACTTCTCTTATACTACTTATACATATACATAAACAAAAAATGCATACAAATAATAGAATATTTATGTTAGGTCCTCGTACATTCCATTTGTTCCTAACAGTTTCCAGAATTAAAATTATATAATAATTTAGAAAAAAAGGCTTATTCTAGTATGCAGTCCTCTTGATTAGTACGTGCAAGCTTATCCTAGGCAAAAATAGCCAGTATATCCTCTTAATAAATATATGCATTTTGCTTTCCGTTGTTATGAAGCAGTAGGCCTATGTCTAGTCAAACTAGATTCACACAGTATTACTAGAGAAAAATCTCAGACATTATAGATCTATTGTTGCTTTTCTTAGTAGGCCTATCGTAACCAAACCAAACCCAGCTTAAAATGATGCTCCAGGGCCACTTTTAACTTTTAAACGATGGCAACAAGTAGCATTAGATATTTTTTATCAGCTTTCTTAATAGCTTTTTTCAGAAACGTGCATGGGTTTTATTGGGTTCGTTTTATATTTTTTTAGCAAAAGAGAAAAAAAATCCTATAAATTAATGAAACCATTTTTTCTTCAGCTTATCTAATTTCTCCAATTTCTTGGTAAAGTCTGATGGCAGGGAGGATGGTGGATATCTTAGATCAGAAATATGAGGCTTTTCTCCACTGGGAGTTGAGCAATTTTTTTCGCTAGAATTATCAGAAGCAACGTGATGTTTCCATTAGATACCATTGAGTTGTTTTCTCCTCCCTATTGTTGATAAACGGTTCCTTCCACAATCGATTTCCTTTTGACTGAAGAACGTGTTAATTAAAGTATTCAACGTTATGTTTATTGACAATACGTTAATCACATTGCACTTATGTGCATTATGTTCTCGTAATCCGTTGTCGAATATTGAAGCCAGTTTCCATCGTTGACAGCTTTTACAATTGCAACGGAAATCTGTGAGGAGAAACAATATGCATCAATTCTTGATCTAATTAGTCTGTCGTTAGTTAGGAAAATTTCATTCTGCAATTATTATTTTTTGCACGAAGTCTTATGCCAAGATGAAACTCTTTAAAGACATAAATTGAGACACTTCAGGCAACGCTTGTTCAGATTATCATAATTGAATTCTGATGCGCTTGCATTGCAATAAATTTCTTCTCCCTTTAAAATGCTATAGTCATTCGGAATGCGAAAGCATTTCCAAACGTTACAAATCACGTATAGGCCGACTTGTTTTTGTAGACTTAATAACTTTGAGCTAAATAACACGCGAGTGTCATAGCCATAAAGGTTCAAAAAGGAGCTTATTGAGAGATGTCATAGACATGGGATAATCTCATATTTCATTTTCTCTTGACATTGTTCACCTTTGACAGTACAAAAACCGGAAATTCAGACTGTTTGTCAGACCAGTTAGGACATGAAAATGTTCAAATTCGGAGGCTATTCTAAAATCCGATGTCAAAATACTTATTGCAAATATGCAGTATTCACTGTCTGATATTGCATGTCAACATCGTAGTTTGATTTCCCTATCCCCTCCCCAAAAAAACACCATGTTCTTATTGGCCTTCAAGTTGATTGTGCATACGAGATAGATTTGACAGCTGTCATGCCTTATTTGGGTACATTTCTGATATGTGCGTGCTTCGTATTCTATAGAGTGGGATTTAATCATTTAGACTTGAGGAGCATGCCTGAATGAATTTCAATGTATTGATATAACAAATAAAATCGTAAACATATTCTGGTGAATAAATGCTTACGAAGACAATTGAGTATAATGTATAATGTACATGTATATCGCACGGGGCAGGTTGATATCTGAAAATATATACCCAAAGAATTTTTTACCCTTGGTTCGTTTCATTTTGGTTGACCATTGGGTATGTCTCAGGAATTTTGGTTGCCCCGGGTTTTTCTCACAAATAACAACCCCAGTAAACAATAGAAAAAAATTCTTCTGGTTTATATAAGAAGTTTAATAATGGTTTTAAATATATATACATGTATGTATAATTATCGCATGGGTGTGAGGTTTTGTTTGAAAAACAAAACCTCCGAGGGAATTTTGACCGTTGTCCTGAGCGAAGCGAGGGACTTAGGTCAAAGTTCTCGAGGTTTTTTGTTTTTCAGGCAAAACCTCAACCCATGCGATAAAA